>JASDQU010261335.1:3754-15679 GCA_032191745.1 Picea mariana
GTCTTCCACCAAAGAAGAGTGCTCCCCTTTAGTTGGAAAACCGCCATGCAAACCTTCATGTTACAGGTATAGTCGCGAAGTGCAAAGAACATCACCATATTCTCCAACCATGCCTTGGTGGCTGTGCCATCTGTGGCACCAAGGAACTCGGGAAATTTGACCTTCTCGAGTTTGTGGTGAATGCTACCAGTACTGATCGGAGCGTGCGGTGGACCCTCAGAGGGTGCTGACGCCCTAGACTCATCTCTGTCCAAACAGCTTATCAGTGCCTTAGACATCTGCTGAAAAGACCTCATTATCCCAACCACATCACCCAATGCTATTTGTTCCTGCTCGACAGCTTGTTCGTCTCCGTGGGGGTTAGACCCCTCAGACGTGGATGCTACTGGAGGCGTCGCGCCTCCTCCCATAGCACCCCGTTGTCTGCCTATGTGACATCCTCTAACCATGATTACCTGCATGAATATAAATAAAATTAATTAGCAACCTTATATTCAGAAATCAAATCAACGATAGCCATAGTGATCCCAAAGTCCCAGGTCGAAACCCGCTCGGATACCATATGTAAAGACCCCAATCATTACGATAACAAGCAAACCAAAAAGTGATTTTTTTTTTAGGCAGGGAGGCAACGACGACAACATTTGAACCACACAACCTATTGACGAACACGTGCACATATATCAGGCAACATGCAACGATGACTCAACGCACTAGCACAACGAGCAACTGGGCGAAACATGCATAAATAAAAAATATAGAAACGACTACCCGCTCGACATAAACATGACAACGACTACAAGCTAAAGGACAACATGCACAATCCTGACACAACGACCTCGACGACCAGTAACTAGAACCTCTATGGCACGCAAACCCAACACATGAAGGCGTTATAACCCAAGCACCACCAACAACTACAACAAACAAACGCCCACAACGGGTAGCACAGACTCTGGCCAAGTTATCATTCGCCTCTATCCATTAGGGCATGCAATGATCCCCTCATCAGGAATCATGCCGTCGCCAGGTGATAGGTGCAACAATAACCGTGGCGCAACAACATAACTGGACCCTCAACACAAGCCAAAATCAACACGCTAGGAGATCAAGTTAACTATCCAACCCCTGATGACTAACCCTAGCACCCAATCGACAAGTCAACAAGCCGACTATGACTTTCACACAACACAATAATTTCCTTGCGCAACAAAATCAATCTATACATATTAAATGATTATTAAACAATAGTTCATTGCAACTATATTCCAATTCCCAATGTTAGATAAGTATGAATCGATTCCTTTAAAACTGAAACTAGATTTCTATCATATGAAGTTGCTAACTTTTAAGACTCGAACTGTGCACCGAATAAAATAGTCTTAGTGCAACTGAACACCAAGTTATTTACATAAAAATAAATCGATTACAAGTTATTGTTGGGACCTTTCAATCCAATATATCACTGGCATGTAAGCCGATGTCCCAAAATTCACAGCTTAACAATAAAAATAAATGACGAGGAGAAACACTTTAATCACGATCTAAATAAAGGAGTTACCATTCTAATGAAATTGCTTCCAAGGTACACTATCGTTGTCCCTTATCATATAAAAACGCTGTCAATGTAGTAAAATGCAGTAGTAAATACATATAAAGTGCAGAGATTAAACGTAATCATAATTGCTGAGGTAGACACTAAAAATCGCTACCCATTCATTACATGAGTTCGTTGTGTAATATAAGGAAAAGTAATTGTTGTTTACTATGGATTCACTATGTAACAACGATAGCATGGATATCGCCGTCCTTAATCCAGGATTTTCTATCTATAAATTATGGGCTAAGCTGTCTATAAATATAAAGATTTGCTCATCATGAATTAAATTGCTCACATAAATGGTTGTTCATTATATCCTAAATATCATTGTATTATTATTATACAACATACATATAATAAAATGCTCTCAATATAATTATGATAGCTGTCCACACTGTCATACAATCGATTCTGTCAAAAATCAAGATTACTGTCAACGCTGTCCTAAAAAATTAAATTGGTGAGTAATAACATTTACTGTCAACATATCAAAATTGTCATAAAACACAATTACCATTACATGTAAATTGTTATTTCAAATATTAAAATCTTTGGAACACATCATACATCCAACGCTGTCGCTAAAGGAAGGCAATAGTGATATCGCTGAGTGAGTTATGACATGGCTGAGTGGAAAGTGGTAAGGCTGTGTGTGAAATCACTGCAGAGTATAATAATGATAGCAAATTATATCGCTATCCTAAAATCAATACAGTTACTATGACATCATAAATATATCTCTGTGACGTGCTATCCTAACAATATAGCTATCAATTAGAAAATACATTCACGGTGATGGAAACTTAAAATCACTACGACTCATCATAAAAATATCATTGAAATATCATTAAATATTCAGCGGGATAGCCGAAAAGGGGTTGGGATACAATCAAACGGAAATACAGATATATAAATCAAGACACAAACATATCCCTTCATACAGAACACAGTCCATATTTTAATGAAAACGCAACCACTGTATCAATGACATCGTAGTCTATATATAGTGTAAATTAACTCTGATAACTCAATGTAAATTAACGCAGACATAACCCTTCATACATAACATAGACCTATGTAAATTGCAACCGCTATGTAAATCACAGTTCATATTTTAATGAAAACGTTTTAAGTGCAGTCAATAATGATAGCTCAATGTAAATTAACTCTGATATGGAATCGCTAGCAACGTCGTGTGTGGTTGGGGAAGTCTAAAACATCATCAGGCAATTGAATGTGTGTAAAGTGCGCTGCGTTCTAGCCAAATAAAAATGCTTGGTAAATTCACCATCTAATGTAATAAATTGGAGAGGGACAAAATTCGTAGGCTAGATGTATTGAAACACAAAGTAACTTGCCATCAAAAATAATAAATCGCAGAGGGAAAAGTTCGTAGGAAAAATGTATTGAAATGCAGAGTAACTTGCCATCAAAATATGATAAATCGTAGAGGGAAAAATTCGTAGTTAAATTCTTGCAAGGAGCCACGGATTTCGTAGTGTTTATGTATCCAAATCGCAGAGTAAATGATGGCTTTTTTGTGCAAACAATAAATACAAATTTTTGTGTGTAAGATGCCAAGAAGAGTGGGTTGAATGCTGGGTAAATAAAGGTGAAAACACATAGATTAATAAAACACAATGATCAAACGTCAAGATCATTTAGAACACATAGGTGATATAACATGCAGAGACCATTGTAAGGGTAGATATAAAAACACAGAGGTGTTATAAAATGCAGAGCCCAATGCAAATGCGAAGATCGAATGCAGAGATAAGAAAGGGGTAGACAATTGGGAAAAATTATCCTTCACTCATCATCCATGCATAGAAAAGCAGGGCATTAGAATCTATAGGTCTATAAACACCGAAGTGACGACCGTCGATTCGGATCTTGGACGACTACTCAGGCATGGACTGATGATCTAGGGATAAGGAAGGAAGAAAAAGAACAATCATGTCATAATAATCAATAAAACAAAATAGAACAGTCTTAGCGATCAAGGATTGGTTTGCCAAGGAAATCAATTCAAATGCAGCAAGTGTAAAGATATGATGAATTTAAGTTCTCGATTAAAAACACTGAGTAAAACAAATTTATTTACACAATAGAAGTACAATAATCAAAGCACAATAAAAAAATTAATCAACTATTCAAAATAAATGCATGCGTACCATAGCCCAGGGCGACAGCTCCGAGTTGTTATCCCACGCGTGCTCCATCCAACTCCCTCTTTTCGATCGATGTGACTCCATCGGTACCTCCCAACCAATGCTAGGGGTACTCTTCTTCCCCCTGAGCCCCTCAAGCTGCAAAGGGGCCACACACACTATACCAAAGAAAAACTAGCACCCAGCTCGCCTCGCAAGGTCGAGCTACCACTCGATACCCGAGATGGGTATCCCAACTCCCACAAGATAAGTCAGTCAAGACAAAAATTCTGCAGCGTAACGTTACGCATAAAGATCAGATCCATACTCCTCCTCCTCCTCCATCCTTTTTATAGGGTTTCTAAGTGATTTCTTTCCCAAATTCCCATTTAATTTATTTTTCATTGATTTAATTCAGAAAAACCTCCCCCGTACACATGTCACCCATCCCCCTAGTTGCACCAAAAAATTAATTTCATTAATTATTTAATTATTCTTATTTCCCTCACCTCACCAAAAGTATTCCTAAAAACACTCCTTGGTGTCCCAATATTCCATTACACATTTTAAACGACTTACGCCTTTACTAAATTCCTAGTTGAGTTCATAATTAGCAAGTTCTTAAAGGGAAGATTCCTTACTAAGTTAGTCATTCACCTTTTTCCTTATGTTTCCCTTTTTCTTAATGTTTCCCCCTTTTTCTTTATGTTTCCCCTTTTCCCCTTAGATTCCTTTTTCTTTTAAGTTTCCCTCTTTTCCCTTTTGATCTAAAACTCAAATTAGCAAGTGTAGAAAAACCACCTTTTACCCCTTTTTCTTTTTAATTAATAAAATTTAATTAGTCTATGAAAAAAAAACAATCATTTCCCTTTTAAAATTTTAATCCCCCAAAGTAATTTGATTTTAATAAATTAATTGAATTTTTTACCCCCTTATCGTCACATGTTTAATTATGATTTATCAATTTTGACCACAAGTGTCACTTGGACCTAGATTTTAATTTCACTAGGCTGGGCGACATTTTTATTAGGGAAATTTTTTAATTCTTTCTTGTCACATCATTCGTTCTAAAGTCGTCTAGGTTTATTCACTTACGAGCTAAAAACACGACGTGCCCTTCAGGACACACTAGGTCCTCCAAGGGTGCCACTTGCCTCTCTTTGTTCTCCTTGCGTGACGTGCCCTTCAGGACACACTACGTGCTCCAAGGGTGCCACACCTCTTTCATTTTTCCTTGCACGGTGTGCCCTTCAGGATGCACTATGTGCTCCAAGGGTGCCACTCACCTCTTGACTGACTTGGTAGACATAAAAACACCTGGAGTCAATACTTCGTCAGGTGATCTTGTGGGAGACTAAGAGCCTCTAAAGAATAAGGCCCCTGCCTTATTGCGTGCCCTTTAGAATCATCGTGAGCGACTGTCACAGTCTGCCCTCACGACATCGTGGGTATTCTCAAACTAGGTAATCGTTAACCTACAGTTCGAGCCACGACGAGAGTGCTAGTAGGCTGTGGCAGGGTTATTGTCCACCCCTCTCCCTCAATGTCTTTGGTTGTCTTGCGTGACCCCTCTACTCCACATGTGAGTCTGGTCGACAAGTTGTCGTTAGCCTGCATGAGTAACGAATCATGTCAGCAATAATAAATAATCATCATAACATCTAATCAGATGTACATATGTCATATCAACAAAATCAAACCCCAATAATCCACTCCCTGACTCGATCCGGAGTCCAAGGGGTTTCATCGATGCCTCTGCATCCTCATGGTCCAAAGTCATGCACACTCAGGAGAACCTAGTCAATAGCACTTGTCTATGTAAATACACCAATAACATATCATCACATCCATAATTCCTCATAATCATAATCAAACGGCCAATAGTATAATAATCTGGTTCACTTGCAAGTAAATGTACTCAAAGAATAAGTTCGCTCAGTGCGCGCAAGAGAGGGGTGTTACAATGTGTCTACTCTTTGTAAACTGTCGAAGTTCTACATCTCTCATCATGTTGTTTAATAGTGTGTGTTCTATGCATAGTGTAGTTACTTAGTTTCATTCAAATTTGCATTGGCATTGGTGTGATGTTTAAGAAAACCAAACCTCTTTTAGAAGTTGTGTTGTTGAATCAAATGGTTGACTGAAATATTCTTGATGCGCATCATATATGCGGAAAAAAATCAAGTTCCCATAAATAAGTGATTTGTTTTGCAAATTAAGTTGCTTGTGGAAATCACAGACGCACACCTATTGGAAATGCAGAGGTGCAAAGGTGTAGCAATGAGGGAGGATGACCCGTGCAGGTACTCTGCATAAGGCTTAAAAATAAACCGTCTTAATTAGACCAAGTATCAATGTGTAGACTGGATGAGGATTAAAAATAGACTAAGAGAATGCTTGCTCTATTTTCAGTCCTTGTTCGAGATTCTACACTTTCAACCCTTGCACTAAGAAATCATGGCACTTATGGTGTGGAAATAGCACAATTAGCTGCATAGAAACTTGTGAAATTGACATAACGATGTCATCAACACTTCCACATAGGTCTATGTTATACATATCTGGTGTTTTGTCTATTTAGCACTTGGTCTGTATTCAACTCTTATGCAGAGAATTGATAAATATGTTCTTTCTGCACTACCACAGTTCCACATCTCGCATTATGTTGTTTGATAGTGTGTGCTTTATGAAAAGTGTAGTTACTTGGTTTCATTCAAATTTGCATTGAAATTGGTGTAATGTTTAAGCAAAATGACTCTCTTTTAACAGTTGTATGGCTAAATCAAATCATTGAATGAAATATTATTGATGTGCAAAATATATGCGAAAAAAAAAATTGTGCTTGCTTATTATTTTTCGTTGAGATTGTTTTTTTTTTCCCTGGTTGCTTGATGTTGTAGACATAACTTAGGCATCATATAAATGACATAAATTGAACAAAAACATTTTTTCATATTCTTGTTACATATTTAGAAAGTTCTTGTTTATGTGTTGGATCAAGAAATTGTGTTGGACATTGCAAGCACTTGATATCGCAGATATTTTGGTTGCAAAGAAAATAAAATATTAACAATTTGCATTGCATTTGCATATTGTTGCCATCGATCTACATTTCTATTTGACTTGTTCGATTTGTAATACATTGAAACAATCACTGATATTTAAAAAGAAAATAGGGAAAAGAAAGAAACACAAAACAAGAATTAGAGAGGTGTGTTTTTCTATTTTTATCTGTATACTATTCATTTGTTGTTCGTTATTATTGTGTATTTCATGCAATATTGACATAAGGGTCTATTTGTGTGTTCATTGAATTTGGTGCACTATTTTCATATGCAAATGAAATAGACCAATTGCAGGAGAGGAAGAAGTGACAAGTAATACTGAAGAAGAAACACAAGAACAATGTCCCAAGAGGAGGTATGCCTGTAACAATTATACATGGAATATCATTTTTTTTGGTAAATTATATGCATATGCAACAATCTATATCCATAATGCATAGTAGTGCATATAATCCAAAGTGGATATTACATCAATGGTTGTCTTATCGGTAGTGGGCTGGAAATCTAGGGTTTGTCAAGATTTTATGTACAAAACTCCAAGGCATTTTCATATTGAATGTTTTTTGGAAGAATGAACAAATTGTCACTATAGATGATCATGGAATTACACAAAAGAGCTAGCATTCTGTCAGATGTGAATGGATAATGTATTGAAGCAGGATTCTTAGACTTGCACTGATTAGATGATAGTGCATTAACGAAGTAATAAACTTATAACATTAAAATAGATAACCATTGAATTGAGAAAAGAATCACTGGATTGCAAAATAGAAGCAAAGTTTGTATTATTTTGATTTGAAAAGAATGACACATACAAAGGAAGACTAGTACATTTCATAGAACTGTTCTATATACTTTACTCATTTGAACAATGGTTGCATGGCTCTACACCATGGATTCTTTATTATTAATATGTGGTTGTGTTGTGGTTTGACGCCTATCTATCAAAGGGAAACAAGATTTGGAAACACGATCATCTAATTTATTTATATATATTAACACTATCGCTTGATGAAGATAATTTTATAGAGCAACAAGAAGACAAAGAGAGGACAATGTTGACATCTGGTGCACAATGGTTTATTTTTCCAGAGATTGCACCCTGTTAGAGACTTATAACAATAACATTCGATACTTAACAAGCTTTGGACATTATTATCTTGGTGGTCCTCGACTCAAGCAGTAATGGGACGTTAGAAAAAGGCTATGTTGAATTGTGAGCATTGTGAATGAGGCTAGGTTGGATACAAGCACAATGCTTGAGTAATTAAAAACCATCTGTCTCGGTTGTTGTTGTAGTCTCACACACCTTTTCAAATGAGTAGGGTCATATTGGAAGTGGCAACTAGATTTGGTGTACATTTGTTCAGGATGGTGAAATCTCTCTACTTGGTCTTCCTCTGAACCAATGAAGTGTGGGTGTTCTTCATCCTGTATTCCATAAATCCAATCACTAGCTGGACCAAGTCCTATAGCTAGAACTTTTCCCAGTTACTTGGGCACTTGCAAACCACAAGGACAAGGTAATCATTCCAACGGGAAGGCCCAATGCCATCCTCTTGTCTGGTTCAACTTGGTTGATAACAAATATGAGGAAAACTAGAACCGATAGAGGGTGAAAGCCGTGGAATGAACCTACTGAGTTCAACAAAGGTGTTGACCCATGGCAACACACATATCATATGCTGGCCCAGAGAGTTGGCGGGCTGCAGGAACTTCGAAGCATAGTTCAAGCAAATATTTGGCGAGGTTAGGGATACTTCTCATGTATTGTACGCTAGGTACCCTTGCCAATAGTTTCCTTCTTATTTCTAGTCAATGTGAGAATGACACAGTGGGGATGCGGACGGTCTCCATGAACTACAGGCTATAGTAAATCACATGTTTCCTAGAAGAAACCATGGATTCAATAAATTTGTAGTTGAACTATGATTCCTCAGATAAATGGACCTATTGGCTTGTAGAACTACTCAATTGACAACTAGTGGGAGTTCCATTTGTGGAGAAATGCAGATCGGCTACTAATATTGTGGCCCTGGCAAGTGGTATAAATAGCTCAAATGAAAATCATAAATTGTCATTGTGATGTTCCCATTTTCGCGCCATCTCTATGCGTCGATGTTCCTATAGTGATATGCTACAATTTGGATCTAGGTTCCTTTAATGTTGTATGTAGTGGCAACGATTCACTGTACTCCTGGTGGTCTTTTCCTAGTGTGGGGTCATAACTATCTGTGTGCGTCGTATGTGTGTGATCTGGCTAGATAATATTTCTTAACGCTTTGATATTGTGAAACACTTTTTTTTCCTTGTGTCACATGTGCGAGAGTGTCGTAGTTTCCAGTATTCTATGTGCTACCCATGACTTCACTTGTAATCTGATATCTATAAATTTGCTGGCATGTCAGGTTGTCTTTTAAATGGCTAGGTGAAGAGACTTTTGATGACAAGTTTTCTGAAAGATGGTTACATCTTGAGTTGGTGCATTATTTGTATGGGCGATGTCTACAACTTCAATACCAGTCATCAATTTACATTACTGGCCACTTGACACTTCCATAAAGTTAATTTCCATGTCATACTATTTAAGTTTGGAAAGGAAAATTTTCCATGGACCTTCTCTAAATTGTCATTGAAGCAAGAATGCTATTGGAATATGTCCTACATAGGCTATCCTCACAATAATGTTTTTTTCTTTCTCTATATTTTTCTATGCACACGTTTGTTTCTTTAAATGCATTTTGATAAATGTGAAAGTTATGAACAATACATTATCGAGGTTAGATTGCTTTAAGGCCAAGTGAACAGGGAATATTTACTAACATGTGCTTTCTAGACATGAGTTGGTTACATGATACATGGAATGATTAATAGAAAGCATTAGAAAGATCATACAAAACCACAACATTCACTTCATGCAAGTTCTATTTAGCCTCCATTTTTTGAAAATATGAGCAAATCAAAGTGCCATAAATGACTTGGTCATCATGCAAATTACGTGGCCTGTTAGAATCCCAAGGGTGAAGCCATTGAAAATGAAAAGGTACGGAAGGGAGGAACTGGGAGACGATCATTCCTATGAATTATCTGCACAATGGTTGAAAATAGAATTAGTGGTGTCGACTATGAGAGCCATATACATCTGTGGAGAGCACAGGTGCAGAAAACATAGGTGACGAGACTGCGGGGGTGCAATGCTTTGCATTGGTTGTATATTTTTGGGTTGGTCATCAACAAATTTCAAGGTGTTTGAGGAATTTTCCACCATATAAAAACCCCAAAGATCTTGATTGTTAAATCTTGTACTGGCTGTTAAGATCTTGCTATGGTTTCTGTGTGTGCTTCTCAACCGCCTAAATGTATTCCACCATGTTCTATTGCTTCTATAGTTCCATAGGATCATGTAATTGTTGTGATGTTGATTTCTAATTGTTGATGCATTTCAATTGTGAGATCTGGCTCAAAGTGTTGTGAAAATGCATATACTTCTTCTAGCAGAAAAGTACAAGTTTTTTGCAGTGGACAATGCTATGTGTCAATGTTCATAACAAAGTCTGTTAGAGTTGGAAAATATTTTTCATTTGTAGGAATTTTCATAGTTCACTATTGTACATATAATTAACAATTTTACAATGCTATGTACTATATGGTGTGAAATGTGATTTTGTGTGTTGCATAGTTGGTGTATATTTGTCAAAAAAAAGAGAGGAGAATATGCCAATGTAAACATAATATAGATTATATTGTATGTGCTTAACATTCACATATTTGGTGTTCCAAGTAGGATAAGTTGGATGAGCCAAGGAAGTATTAGTACTAGTGCATCACAAACATCTACCCATCAATAGAGTCAAAGGTAAATTTCTATAAGCTATTTTTCGTTTGCATGGTGTGATAGCTACGAAGACATATTCAAACTTTTATAAACACTCTATTGTAATCATGATAAACAAACAACATTAGGTGCTTATGCAACTTGCAAATTGCTATGTTTAGTTCAAGAGAAATAGGTATAACTAAAATTGCAACAATTAATGTTGGAGAGTTAAGTGTGACATGCACAGGTGAAGCAACTATCCATGTGCAACAAGAGAAATTGGAAAGGTATGTATATAAAAATTTATATTTTGCAGTTGGGAAAGAAATACATTGAAATTGTTTTTCATATTTCTTTTTTTTTGCGATTGCTACTCCATGATGTAGCTTTGCAACTTGGAATATTGTCTCAATAGAGGACTTAACAGTCATAGAACTAGAGAAGTATTCATTGGAGACATGATGGTTGTTTACAACACGTATTTGGATAAAGCCAATAGATCACACAAAATATTATGTGTTTATATGATAGATGCAAATAGCATGATGACAGTTACATTGACTGTTCTTGCACACCTCATTGAAATACATGAGAAAAAAAAAGTTCCCAGAGATGGAATATCTATCACAAATTTCAAATTTCTACTAAAAAGTGGCTATGACCATGGTGATTGTGATCATGTTATATCGATGCTTGAATCAAGTGTCATTGAGACAGTGTCTCCAACATGTAAAGAATACAATTTAATACCATACACAACATTCACACAATTTGCAAATAATACAAACATGTATCCAATTGACACTATTAGAGTTGTTGTCACCCTCACTGGAAAAGTTGGATTGTAGTACACTTTTCACATAAAAGATGGGAACACAAAGGGTGACAAAGAAAAAATATGCTTTTCCATTGTCAATTGTTTATCGTTTATATGTTGATATATCTTAGGTGAAACTATATGACAATTATAGTCTGTTATGTATCAGTTGAAGTTGTTCAAGACATATGGACATTTCTTCACTTCACTGGAATAACAATTGAAAATAGAGAAATTATCGATTTTTCTTTTTAAAATATAACCAAGAGGAGAGATGCAAAATAAAAGGTGTTATACACACCATAATCAACATTTATAATAGAACTCACAACAGAAGCAATCAAAGATCTAAAAAAACTAACTGGCTCGACAAACATTGTAAGTATAGATTGACAACTCTATCTACAAATATCATGTACAATATTATTTGACACACACACACACACACACACACACACACACACACACACACACAC
>JASDQU010261338.1:0-15618 GCA_032191745.1 Picea mariana
TGTCATGACCTTGAACTTGATTCCTTCTGATACGAGAGAAAAACCAGAGAGTGGGATCTCTCACAACATAACAGTTTCGAAATCTCAGTGAATCATGGATTGAATGATTAGGGAAGGAAGGAATATGAATACTTCCACCAGCAGAAGAAGTAATCCGACCAACAACTTGAAGTCACTGAAATAGAAGAGAAGGTTTTTGCATATGATATAATGACTGCAAACGAGTAATAATGATGGCATCATAGTAGACGAATTCAGAGAGGAAGCCACATTGGCATTTAGGGTCGGAATTTCAAAACTAAAAGGCGTGTCAGATTTGACAGTTTTGACAAAAACTGTCAAAATTTCTTACATAGTGTTTATTCAGAAAGATATATCCATATGGCATTATAGTAGACAAATTCAGAGAGAAAGTTACATTGGCATTTAGGATAGAAATTTCAAAACTAAAAGGCTTGTCAGATTTGACAGTTTTGACAATTGTCAAAATTTCTTACACACTGTTTATCCAGAAAGCTAATACATATAATTGTTATATTATTTTTAGTAGTAGTCTAAACGTTTTATCTTTTGGGAGTTTTCTGGTGATTTTTTCGGTGAGGAATGGTTAGATCTGCAGATTTGAGTGACTAAGTTTGTATAATCCAAGTGCTTTAGAGGTTTTTCAGCACGCTGAATCCAACCCCTTATTTTTACAATTTCAACGAAAAAAATTAGTAAATAATAATAATTTTTAACTTATTTGATGAGCACACTATGTCCATTGCATCCCTGTTGGCAAAGTATCTCCATGTAGGCAGCAAGGATTACAATTTGCAGGTTCAAGAATTAAGACATGGACTCAGTAACGGTGCACAAGATGTTAGGCTTCAACCTCATAAATGAAGGGCGAGATCACACAACAAGAACAAATCTGCCTCGACCCCAGCAGTTTGGTACGTAATGAATATGACTCCTCTGAACTTTCATAGCAATACGACATCGTGAACAATGTCAGCACAACCAGTGATGGGCGATATATGCTTTTTGATGTGTTTTTCTCACTTCATTTATTGCTGGACTCCTTGAATGCCTTCCGTGATAGATGGCTTTCTTGGAAGGTTTTTTGGTTTTGTGGAAGAAAAAGTGAACCATTTTGTGGAAAAAATGCGGTATGTACTTCAACGTTAGTAAATATTAGGTATGTAGTAGATGATTGTGATTTATGAGAAGTTGTTGAGTGGTGGTTCAATTCTAAATACATGGTGGTGAAATTGGATAAAAATGGCAAGTTACATGTATCTATGGCCTTTTTGTTTTTGGAAAAACATGGTGGTGAAATTGGATAAAAATGGCAAGTTACATGTATCTATGGCCTTTTTGTTTTTGGAAAATGTGGGTGGTGAAATTGGAAAGAAATGACAAGTCACATATCTCTTACTCTTGTCATTTTTAGGAAAATGTTGCAGTCATAGGAGCACATTAATATTTTTAAATTGTTTAATGTTTATACTTCCTTGAGTTCACATGGTTGTGGTTTTGATATCTTAAACAAATGGTTGGCATAACTTAAGTTAGAAGTAGAAAGATGTAGTACGATCCCTATAAAGAAATGACATGTTTTTTTGCCTATCTAGTTGTACAAGAGCCCATGGCTTGTATGTATAGGTATGTGGCTTTTATCATTTATTATAAATTGTATAAGGAAGAGCTATTTGTTTGGGTAAATTTCACACCAATTGCTAGAGTATCTGAAGACCACAAATTTTACATGTCTTCCTATTTTGTATTCACCTTGGTTTTTAACAAAAAATCGAGAATTTCACGATTTTTGGGTTGGTGTTGACCTAAAAATTGAGTTTGTATAGTTATGCTGTCCTATGTTTTGGAAGCACAAGGTTCAATTCCATTTATATGAAATTCAACCCTTTTGTAAGGAAAGTGAGACAAATTATCCTAGGAAGGGTCTTTGATGCCTTGGCCTTTGAAGCAAGAATTTTTTTGATGGGGAAGGGCAGATTTTTTTATGAGGGAAATTTCACTTAGATTAGGCTATATGGTTTTGAGGGAAAACTTTTCTATTTTCCTAAATTTGTTTATGACCATTTCTTCTTGGTGGAGGTTTCTAGGAAACATATGAAATGGGATAATTTTCTTCATCACAAGAAGAAAAAACACTTACTGTTTGCACCTTTCCAATTTGCTAGAGTATTTATGAAAGATATTGTATAGTTTATTGACAAAGTTGGAGTCCCAGATTCATTTAAACTAATAAAGGCTAGTGTTGTTCATGGGTATGGTCTAGAGAAGTTGTTTAGCATGCATTTGTTATCTTTTAACCATACTAAGTACTTACCCATGTTTGAGGTTCTCTATGAGGGAGGAGGTGATAATGAGACTGTTGTTATCAAAGAAAATGTTGATGATAGAGTAGCATTATAAGGATTAACCCCTATTTGTAGGGAAAAGAATCTCAACCTCCCTAAAGATTCCTATACAATCATAAGCTTAAGCACCAGAAAATATATTAGGAAGAGATGGATAAATGCCATTGACGAAAATGAAAAATATAAGACTTCCATTGAAAAACACATTAGACATGGAAATTAGGTTCTAGTTCTAGAAGAGGTGTCGTGGTAGGTTCCCTTAGAAATGTTTGAGTGTCAACCTAGAAGATTGCTTCTAATTATATAGAGGTAAGAGTAAAATAAAACTAATGAAGTTTGTGGAAATGGTGATTATGGAGGTGATGAGGTCCATCAGGGAGAAATAATGGACCATCCCTATGCCACCTAAGAGAAAAGGTGATCCAGGTGGATATTGGTGGCCACCCACCTATTCCAACTCGCTCCTCTTGACAGTTTTTAGTTCAACACGTTCTTATGTACGTCTTTGTAATTGTGGGTTCTACACTTCCGGGGCTGTCTGAAGCCCTACAGATCTTTCAAGTGGGTACTGGTGGCCTCCCACCTAATCCAACTGGTTTATTTTGTATGTTTTCATGTCAACACATCTTGTTGTACTTCTAGGGTCATTTTTGGGCCCTAAACAATGTTTTTTTGGCTCACCACAGTTGAACTACAGACGTAGCCAGAGTTTGACGACGTAATGTGTAGTTCTCTAAAAGACCTTTCCAACGATCTATCACGCGCCTAAAAGGAAGGTTGTATGAAAAATTTACGACCCCGGGAATTTGAGGTACCAACTTACCCACAGGGGCCCACATAACTTTTGACGTTTCATCTCCTAGGGTTAGGTTTTTGGATGTTTAGGGTTTTGGAATTCATGAGTAATATTAAAAAGGCCTCTGGAGCCTCATTGTAATCATTCTTCTCATATGGATGCGTGTAGCAGCCACATCTCTTCTCAGAGATAACTACCACCATTCGAGAAAGTGTTTCAATTCTGCATTTTTATAGTTTCAACCTATTTAATTTATTCAATAGAAGATATTGTTCACTGGATATCTGTGTTTTTCTTCATATATCTATGTTTATTTCATTCAGTCTATTAATTAGTTCGTTCCTCTCCTAAATCCAAACCTAAAGGCATTGTAAATAATGAACCATAAGTACTATCTAAGGGAAATCATAAACAACAAATTGATCTAGTTGGAAACATGGACTTTTTAAATGGCTTATTTGAACATTTTCATGGGGTAATGAACAACGTAGACAATGTTAAAACAACTAGAAGTGAAATTGTGTAGCAAGAGGTGCCCATTTTCAAACATTTTTGTGTCACCATGCAGCATTGTAATTATGACAAACAATCTAAGAAGTTGTAGATATCTAGAGTGAAGATGAAGGGGGTAAAATAGTTGAAAATAATGATGTTGATTTTGATGCTAAGTGTTTCAAATAGTATGATGCTTTGAGAATGCATACATATACTAGAAAAAATTTGGATCATGTTGTTGATGAACAAGAAGAAGAGACGCAAGAGATGATAAATAAAGTGACAAATTAGAGAGGGTATTTAACCCCCAATCCTTATTTGTAGAACCCCTCACTACCCAAGTACCTAAAGATATTCAAGAAGACCATTTATTTGTAGAACCCATCACTACCCAAGTACCTAAAGATATTCAAGAAGACCATTTAGTGCAGCGTAATAGAGTTAGAGCAATGAAAGAATTGTTGCATGAATTCAAAAGGGCCATGTCAAGTCATCTAGAGGAGAGGATGGCCTTGTTCTTTGATATCTGGGAAGCCATAAATAATACCTTTTTCTAGCTAAGGGGATTCTTATGTTCAAAGAAATACTAGATGCTAAAGTTATAAAGGATGAAGGATTTTGTGAAACTTATGTAGACAAATTCATCAAGAAAATGAAAACTATAAATTGTCACTTAAGACAAAATGATAGTCTCGCTTCTAATAAAATACTTAAAAAAATGTAGAGAGCTCGGGATAACATAATTGAAACCATGCAACGATTGATTGTGGGTTGTGTGGGCTTGAAACATAGGAGATCTTAGGTTTTGTTTAAAGTGTTTGAAGTCATTAAAGCACAAGAAGGCTCAACCCTTATTTAAAATGACAGGATAATTGAAAGGGAAAAGTAAAGACTAAGTTGGTCAATATTAAAGTTGTTTTTGGGGCAAAGTTTCAATAACCTTAATTTATTTTCTAATGTCAAACTTAAGAAGTGGTAGCCAAACTTTGTTGTTGATAACATWAARAACATCTCATTTCGCTTGAATATTAGTTTTCCATCCTACATGGAATCCAAGAAGAGTTACTTGYAATAAATGTTAAAGAGGATATTATAGTGGGCCGAMTTCGAGAGTATATTAAAACCTAGGTGGACCAAGCCTTTAGTGYTKCTWCCAAGTCATCATGAAATTAAGAACAATTGGGGAAATTAGGTTATCRRGGTCACTYTTTGTTCAATTTAGAGACAATBTAAAATGAKWTTKCTTTAGTAGGGGAGTGGTTCAAATCATAGAATATTCATTCTCTCCATAATTTTGTCAGTGAAGATACCCAATATTTTCCCTTCCTTCATTGTTCTTGTGCTCACATCATTTCCATTTCATCATTGTATTTGTCGTGACTATGAAAAATATAGATTCACTACCATTTATTTTCCTTTTGCATCTGGGGTTTCTCTATTATTCTAGGTATATGGGAGCCCCATCCTAACTCATGGGAGTGAACACATTCCTTTCTCATTTAATTATTGTCATAGAAAATTTTATATGCCTTTGAGCCATACTATTGTTTTGGAAATCTCCACACACTACCCAAGCATCACATTGTTTTATAGTTCCGTCTTGAACAAGTGTCAAGTGGGACTTTGAATACGTGATCTTGTTCAAAACCTTTGAATGATAACATGGTATTCCTTCAAATTTATCTACAAGACATGTCTTGTCTTTTTCTTGTTTACCTTCTTTTGGAAAATTCTTACTTGTTTTCATCGATTACATCAAATAGAGGAGGCCAACATAACTAAGTTTGAGGAATTCAATTTAGATACAAATATTTATTTTACATTATACAAATGATTGAAACTAATCGATTGATATAATACCCCTGTTTCTCTCAACTTGTAAATTTAACTATAACTTGCCTATAGATTATGGGCATATTGAATATGTGTGGACATTGGAATTGATGAACCTTTTTATTGTAAAAGGTAATGTAAATGTATATGTATTTTCCGTTATTGAATAAAATGGATAGTGTTTCATAACTCATGAGGAGGTAGTTTGCCAAGGTATACCATGATGTTGTGAGAGAGGTGGTGACGGGGACCAGAAATGGTTGACATAACCTGCACTAGATCAGTACCTTACTGGATTTAAATGATTTAGACCCAAAAAAGTCCTCTGACCCAGAAGTGAATTACCAGTCAGACTGGTGGTTGGGGAAGTCCTCCTCAAAAGTTAATGAGGAGATAGGAAAAGTACCCATCTGAGAGACTCCTTGACCTAAACTTGAACTGGGGATTCGTACCCGCACAACCTTGTTGAGGAAGGAAAGAAAAGAAAAGAAGAGGAGTCGGGAGACCACTTCTAGGAGGAAGAGAAGAGCATGTGCAAATCCCTAGTTCCGGGGATAATTGAAAAACAATATTTCTCTGGGTGCAAGGAGTAGCTAGTAGTGTTATCATTCCAAGATGATAAAGGGGGTTGCAAAGAAGTTTGTAGACTATAACACCCCGGGTTTCAGACCCCAATTTTAAATGATGTATTGTTACAACGCTGAGAGGCCAGAGTGCCCAAGAAATTATTAAAGGTCCAGTATTCCCAAGACATGTAATGTTTTTTATCATTATTATTAATAACTACATCACTGGCTACTAGACGGACAAGGACTAGATTTATAGGGGGATATGATTCCACAAGAGAGGGGGCTTGAGGGGATAAATGTTTATTTCCTATTTTAATTACCCTTTTTGTCTAAGGGAGGGGATTGATTATGTGAGCTTCTTGGGGAAGGCCAGGAGGTTCTTGATTCCCCATGAAAAATACTTAAACCCATCCCTGGTCTAATTGTGGGGTTGGTTGTTGGCTCGTTCGCTCCTTCAATTCTGCATTCGTACCATTATTTCCCTCATGCACTTTCATGCACCCACTTACCCATTCATTGGTCCATCCTCACTTGCGTCTTGGATTGGTAAAGGGAAAGAAACTGCTGAATATTAGCCATGGGATCGTTGGTTGTAGTGGTCGTTGGTGCAATCCAGCCATGACTTGAGGCTTGCATGTCTGAGATGCATTGGATTATGCCCTGTTTTGCTCACAACTGTGAGTCCTGAGAGTTCCAACATTGAGATTCTGGACTAGCTGTGATGAAGCCCTGGAAGGAGAAGGACTGCTTGAGGGACTGCTTGGCAGAGAAGGGTGAAGGTTCATTCTCTTGGGTGGTACAGGCTGGGTAGAAGAGAGCTGGGTACTTGGATTGCTGTGGGTGTTGGGAAACCTGTGAGAGACTAAGAGCTGACTGGTTTGGGAACCCAAGTAACACTCTGGAACTATCCTTGTGGATTCATAGCCCTGGCTTGGGGGTGACACTGCTATTGAGATTTGGAGCAGTACTTTCTATGGTTGGGTGGAACGTCCTTGGTCTACAGCCAGTTGGTCTCGCCTTGTTATAAAGATAAGTGCTCTTTGTTGTGATATTATTTTATGCGTATGAATGTATTTCACTATGTATTTTAATTATCGTTTAACTAAATCTTAGATTATGCATGCTTGCTAGATATTGCTGTGCATGTCGTTAAATCTTTTATCTTATGCGTCCTTATTAAGTAAACAAGGTACCGATAAGAGTACAAAGTCCAAGGGTGGGCTTGAAGGTAGCACACCCCGGCCCGTGGGTGGCTGGGGATGTTACAGACTTTTATCAGAGCTTCTGGTTGAAACACCGGGCCGGTATGGGTCAAGTCTATTGGTCAGATTCTATTGGTCTAGATCGAACTCTAACCATGAAGTTAAAAAGCTTAGAAGGAATGGCGTTGCAGAATCTATGCAGGAGTTAGATCATCATAGACCCGTTGTAAGGGGTTCAAAGGATCATGACCATCCCCTTCGAATTCGAGAGTGATCGCCATTGTAGGATCAAGAGAGATTCGGGATCATTGGATCAGAGGACATGTGAACATGGGTCATCTGATGAAAAGGAAGCAAGGGTTAAGGTCACAATCATCAGATCCCATTGGAGAGAAAGATCAATGGACAACAGGCATTGCAGGGAACCAAGTTGCACGTGAGATAATTCCTCAAGGCGGTCCTGCAATCCAAACCACGGTTTCACCGAGGGGTTACTTGTCAGCGTCAGGAGAATTGCAGGGTGAAAAACGGGTTACTCCAAACCTCTGATGCATGCCCCCATAATTTGAAAGGCATGCAGTGATGTGACATGTTAATACTCAAGTGACGAACCTACGAAGAGCATAAGTAGTCGGAGATCGTCGATATATAGGAGGACACGTGTCAACCGATCATGTGCTTTGGGTGAAAGCAATCCAAGAAAAGGTGAGCTAGGAGAAGTTGAGAATTGAGATTTCTGGACCCCAGAGATCCGAAGTGAATCACAACTGTCTGATCTAGGAGGACACGCGACATAAACCCACTCACTTTGGGGGAAAGAAAAGGTTGAGAGTTGAGTTCTCCAAAGTCCAAAGACCCGAAGAAATCGTAGCCGTCGATCTGTGGGAGACATGCGTCAGTAGATCGCGAGCCTAAAATAAAATCATTTTTGGAAGGAGTTAAGGGTTGAGATTCCTGAAGTCTCGAAGTCTGAATTTTTTATGGATCGTCTGATAAGGGAGACACATGGTGACATTTTGGCCTATTTGGGAAATCAGAGTTTGGGAGAATTGAAAGTGTGTTAGTGTGGAAACTTTTGAAGTCCCGAGAGCCTGAGAATATGAAGTGGTGAGGCACGATGACTTCACTAGGAGGTGATGTGGACCCCAGAATTTCTGAAGTGACGTGGCTTGTGGACGTCATCGAGGATGATGTGGACACATGCAATGTGTGCCATGTGTTAGTAAGTTTTGAGCATGCAGATGATTGAAATGTCAGTTAGGATGTGATACGTGTTACCCTCCTGATTGGGCCACGTGTCTTCTTACAATATTTTGCTACATGGTGATAGATTGTGGACTCCAGAGAAATTACTCTGAGAGTTTTCAGTTGAGAGTTGAAACTCCAGAAGCCCGGAGAGCCGAAGACCCGAAGTAAACATCGATCACCATATCTTCTGAAGTAATTCCACACCATCTGATTCAAGAGGACACATGGCAGAATCCCAAGTATTTTGAGGGAAGTAAAGTTTGAGATTTGAGAATTCCGAAGTCCGAAATTCCGAAAAGACCACAACCGTCGATCTGGGAGAGGTAAATCTGAACTGTTGGTTCCTAGAGGTAGATCTCGGTCATCTGTTTAGAAGCACCGTCAAGATCATGAGATCAACGGTCACCTCACATTGCAGGGACATGAGGTGCTCAGAATTTACGAAGTTGAGGGAGGGTCGCAATCGAGACCACAATTTTACTCAGACATTCTATCAGGATCCATGTTCATCATCCTTCTCTCTACAAATAACATCTTGATCCGAAGATAAATCTCTTCTAGCATCTGCTTCCTTGGACCTTCTTAGACTTTATTTTAGCCTCACTGAAAGAATCGCTATATTCTACAACAGACTCAATAATGTAGCCTTCCTTCACTCGAGCGAACCAAAAATCAATATCCCGAGTCCACTTGTTATCTAGCATCTTTAAGATTTCAAGTGTGGATTAATCCCAAACTATTGGCTCCAATGGAAATGCAACCGAATTCATAGAATCTTGCCTCTTTATCTATTCTTGAAACATAAAAGGAAATTTTGTGAAGAAGAGCTCATGCATATCTGAGTAAGGATATCTTCCTTTCCATTCCTTTGCATTCACCCTTAATACTTGCATCTCTCACAGGGAAAACTTGGCTTCTTTCACTTCTATTCAGTCTTGAATCTCCTCCTTAGAAGGATTCCAACTCATTTTTATTTTCCTTCATCTATATTCACAAGACTTTAGGTCCCAAAAACATAACCATTTGTTGGGTGCATTTGGTCCACGCTTGCACACATCCCGTCCTTCTTAATGTTTGATTTTAGACCTAGGGTTCATCTAGAGTTGTCCAACAAAAATCCCAAAGCACCGACATATCAATCCTCGACAAAGTTCGAGGAAGGTCTCACCCGAGATGCATAGAGGATCACAGATACCATAGGGTCTTTTGACATGTATGAAGGATTAAACAAACGAAACGTCACTGCAATTGGCATCCATGCAACTCATTTTTGATAAACTATTAGGACTAAGAATTAAAACAATACACACACATGTTAAACTCATACATAATAGACACAAATGAATAAGAACTATCATAATTTATTATTGGAAGAATTCCATCATGTTAGAGATATACATTGTGTAGGATAGACACATATGACATCCATAGAACTTCATATCTTTATTATATAAAACCTTTGAATTACAACATGTTGCACAATGCGCCTTTGCTCAAAACTCAGACATAGAATAAACAAAAGACTATATTCCAAGCATTAAAAAAATACAATAGGCTTAGAGTGAGCCCGATACTGATAGCTAAGCTAACTCAAAAAATATAACTATATTTATGATGTTAAAGATTCCTTTTGTAGCTTTCTTTACTGGGGAGCGTTGTCTTTATGATATTCTCCACTTGTTTGTATCATACAACTACCTCACACACTTTTGGTTCCTTCCAATGCTCCACATAGAATTTCTACATCAAGGCCAATATTAACTACCCGACGAGCTCATTCTCTGGCCGTCCCATGTCTTTATATGCTACTAACAATAATCATTCAGGAATATTTCCCAATGATTCCTTTCTTGATTCCGGCGGGAATATTCTTGATTTTCGGTGAAATTGACAAAAAATGGACTTATGCATACTTGGTGGTCTTTAATATTGGTGCAATATTGACAAAACTTGGTTTGGTGCACACTCTAGGCCATTCCTCGCACATTTCCTTAGGTGTGCACAAAACTGTGGAATGAGCACAAACAACTTTGTTTGTGCATGTGCATAAAATCAAACCCAAAAATTTGGGTGCCAACAATCACTCAAATCCAAATGGGACTATCAATCACTCCAAAAGACAATTTTAGATCCCAAAATTCACTAGCAACACTCCAATGCAATTCTGGAAAGAGGTCCTAAAATGCTCTAAAATGGATGATCACAAAATGAGATTTTTATTTTTCTTTTATTATAGAATGAAAATAATAATAAAATATTCCCACCAAAACTAAGTTCCAAAGGTTCTCTTTGCCAAGAATAGGGACCCCAGGATTCACAAGAAAAATCCAGAAAAAATTTCGTGAAAAACAATTTTTTTTTGCACTATATAGGCCTTTTTTTATGGACCCTACAGGGCGTGTTGCGGGTTGCCTTCACTTGAATAGCGACATGGTTGCAATTTTTTAGTCTAAAACTTGTGACACCACTAGTGAAACTTATGAAAATTGCAAAACGTTTTCCATGTCGCGGGTTGTAAAAGTTTTTCCCCATCTCTTTTGCAAAAAAATTGCCATGTTGTGGGTTGTAAAAGTTTTTCTCTGTCGCTAGTCAATAGTACTACAGATAGCGACACTATCACATGTCAGTAGTACTACAACTAGTAACATTTTTTCTCTATCTCTAACATCATACAAGTGAGACACTGCAAAGGTTTTGAAAAAATACTTGGATTTGGCCCAAAGAAGTCAGATATGGAAGATATGCTCTCTGAGAGGGTGATGGGGAAGACAATAACTAACTCAGAAAATCATTAAGAGGATAAATCCAATAAAGGGTAGTCCAAAAAAAGGAAATACCATGAGATCAATCCCCAGTGGAGTCGTCAATTCTTCTACAGAGGATTCTATTCAATAGACTAACCAGAGCTCGCTTGGATCTGCCTTTGATCCAAGATAGACAGAGGGATAGACAACAACAAGTTTACGCCCTAGATCAATTAAATTTGTATATATTTTTTATGAGAATGAGTGGAAAGTGCACCTTATTTATGAAGGTTTTCCTCACATGTATTTGGATGACACATCTCTCGAGATCCCTCTCCATCTCTTTGTCACGCTTTCACCTACACATGAAAGACAATAAACACCTTTTTCCAATCTATCCAAGCTAAAGGAAAGAAAATTTGAACTAGATCTATTTTAATCTACTCAAGGAGAGACTAAACTTTCATAAGGAAGACACAATCATTGATTAAACAAGCATTGAAAGGGGGAAACAATATTGATCTATACTAATCAAAATTAGAGAATATTACATCTAGTTTACGATAAGCCTTGAGTCTTGATGCAAGCCTCTCTAGTACCCTTGGCTCCAACTCCTCCTTGGCACTCTCTTGAGTTAAGGATGAATTTCAAGAAAGAAAATGGGTGATGAAGCTCCTCCATGTTCTAGCAACGTAACATTACTCTTAGTTCTATTCTCTTCTACCATAGAGTTCCTTTGTATTTATAGAGTGATGGAAGGAGATGGCTAGGCCTCCATAACTGATCCATAACTCTGAGTGAATTGGAGCTCTTGAGTAGGATGAGTTGAAATATCATATTCTTGATTTCCACAAATGTATTGAAGATCCTTGAATAGAATCATCGAAGATTTTCCTCGAGCATATTGAAACTCCGTCGGATTGGGTTGTCATTAGATGAACATTGGAATTTAGAAACACGTCGCTGGTTTCTAGGTATGTGAAGAGCGACATGTCATGTGCTTCTCTTTTTGGAAGAGAGACAACCCTAAAAAAAGATAAATTATTAGGAAAAAAGGATGTGTCTTTTTAGCATGTCTTCCTTTGAGTTTCAAGGTGACAAATATAGTTGTAACAATGATCCTAACCATGTCATTGAATGGAATTTGATTCAGGTGGATCCATAAGGAGACTTATAGGTGCATACAATGTGTATATTGGATAAAAAGTTTATGTTGCTAAGGAATAGAGTCATATGGAAGGTAACGATCCAATGGACACACTGCAACCTTGAATAAGTGACATCAGAGCTAGAGGATACGATGCGGAATGAACACCCTCACTTGTTTTTAAATTTTAATGAAAAATTTATTGTATATAATGGTGGTATGCATGGAGGATGATGCATAGTCTAGGGGGAGGGGAATGTAACACCCCAATTTTAGTCCCCATAATAACAATGCATATGTGTGCCTAATGATTGGCTTAAAATTTGAATGATGTGCTATGTAAATATTGTCCATTAAAGGATAATAATACAAATACATCACAAGATGCAGACAAAGAAGGTTGGAAAACATGCGGGGCTATGATTCCAAAAGAGAGGGAAAAAATGGGGCTTAGGGGGCTCAAAAAGACCAACGTAAGATAATAATATTTTATTCCTAATCCTAAGTCTTTTGCCTTATGTTATCCTAAGTCATATCAACCTTGGGATTAGTTTCCAAAAAAGGATACATGGGCTTATTATGAAGACACATGGTTAATTATTGACATGCAAATGCAATCTATGAATATTGGTTATTCAAAGGGAATTGTCAACCATTCCTCCAAGGATACATTTCTTTCTAAGCTAAGATATTGCACTATTTTTGTAACAAAATTATGGGAAATGGCCTTCCTTGAATTATGACAATGGAATTATGAATTGGTAAGGGAATTTTCAATCATTCTTTGGGAAAGCCTTGTCCAAGAGACTAAGCTTCCATCCTATGACTGTAATGAAATTATGAATAATTGTGACTATGTGTATGGTAAATTGTTTTCACTGAGGTGACAAGTGAGAATTCCTTGAATCCCTAGCAATGATATTCCCTAGAGAGTATGTGATAAATCCCAAAAGAAAAGTGGGATAACTCAAGGGACTATGTGGCAAAGAAGGGGATCCCATTCCTTGGGTTGTGTAGGTTGAAGGGGAAAAAATGCTAATGGATTGGGATTGTTGTGATAGTTTATAGATTGTGAAAATTTGGGGAAATTGGGCCATGTTAGAGGATTAGAGCCAACCATAGGTGATTTTGTCCCTATGGACTCATAGCCTTAGCTTGGGGTTGACATGTTTGCAGAAAGAGTATAGGAAACATAGAGCACATGGTTGGGTGGAACGGCCTTTGTCTGTAGTCAGTTGGTGATTAATTCCCATAAATATAAGTGTGTATAGTTTATTGTAATTGTGTTGATTTAATGATTTTAAGTTATGAACTAAATTTTGTTTCATTGCATGATTAAGCCTGCAATCTGTATCTATGGTGTCACTATTAATGGAATGAATGATTATGTTTTCATAAACCTACAAAGTCATGTCTACATGCATAATTATTTTAATAGTAGGGTAGTGAGGATCATGGTATCAGAGTTATAAAATGTGGATTTCAGCCTAATTAGACAGATGGGTATGCTAAAAATTGGTATCAAAGCAGGAAAAGTGGAAACCTTGTTTTTTTGAATAAGTAACTCATATCCTCAATGGAGTATAAAGGATAACATGTATGCTACACATTCAGCCTTCCATAATCCCAAACTATGATGACAATACAAAATAGACAACCAATTGTTTATGATGGAGGCCATGTGGCGGGGATATGACAAGAAGATAATGATAAAAAATGGGCTTAGTTTGAGGATTCCTTCATATAGAGTTGCATTATCTTGGTATCATAAAATAGATAGACATAACCCCTTCAAAATATTGAAGGACATTGATGAAATGTTTAGGGAGACTTGGTCTTATTCAAACACCAAACCTTTTGCATTCCAACCATTGAAGAAGTTGTCAAGTATGATGCAAGAATCAAGGCATTGGTAAGTTAGCTCAATTACTAGGCACTAAAGGGGGGAAGATAGACTGATTTATATTTGGCCTCATCCCCAACATAAGAATCAATGTGAAAACCACAAGGACAAGGACATGGACATGTAAAGAAGTTTTGAAGGATACCAATGAAATGGAAGGAGAAATAGATATTACAGCCATAGATAGGGAGAAGAAAAACAAGGATTGGGAGGAAAATATCCATCAGATGGAACACACCTTGAGGAAATTCACACAGGTTTCAACAATCAGAGACAAAGGCTGACCCCAAAAGAAGCATATGTCCAAAATAACAAAAATGAAGGGCGGAGAAGGAATTCAAATGACTTTCCACTAAAGAAGCTCAACAAGTTTAATTATTATAGAGTACACAACACATTTGACCATGCTTGGGTCAATTGGCCATAAAACCCCTAAAATAAGGACAATGAGGATATAAGAGATGAATCTAGAAGAAGTAGAACACTTATTCTCAAAATCTATACAAGGTCCAAGAACAACAAGAAGTTAACTTGCCATCAATCTAGGAAGAACATTTCAATAGAGCCACAATGTTGACAACGATTTTCGTAGGACAATGTAGTGGAAGTATTGTCACATCTCCAAAGGGAAAAAATCCCTAAATTTTTTGTTTATGTGGTATGTGGGACCATACAACACAAAATTGCATCAATAACATTCTACGAAACCCTCATTGTATATTGTGTGGTCTAGGAGATTGTAAGGTTTTAAACCGAATCCCTTTAAGAAACAATGGTGACAAGCCTCAAATAAAATCAACATGCAAATACTAAAGAAGAAAGAAAAATATTTTAGAAGGCCCTAGAGGCATGATAAACCTTTTATAAACATGGTTATACAACTCAACATTTTGTAATGATCAAACACACTGGGCATAAGGTCAATATGTAATACAATATGAGAGGAGTTGTGACAATTTGATCATACCCTAAGTATCATTATTAGTAATATGATGATGATGATGATGATGATGAGGATGAGGATGATGATGATAATAATAATGATAATAATAAATGTTATTGATAACTAAGCCAAGACAATATTGTACACTAAATATTATTGATATTTGGATTGACTACCAAAATGATAATGAGTGTTAACAACATCTAAGTAAGAAAGTGGCATTATAATAATCCCCTTTATTGTTCACTACATGACATCGACATCTTTAAGAGATATATCACTCCTCCCCCCTTCATGGTAGCTCTAGAAATTCATTCATGACTTAGGGTACTATCTTTTTCCTATATAATGCTAATGCTTTCCAAGTGAAAT
>JASDQU010261341.1:0-13569 GCA_032191745.1 Picea mariana
GAGGAAAAGCACAGGGTCGCGGCCCGTGGTCACTTGGGGAAAAAGGAAAAGAGCTGTACAAAGGGGCCAAAGGTGCCGAGTTGAGTTTTAGAAGGGGGGCACCATGTTCTCCAGGTGCTAGTTCGACTTGATCTCAATCCTGATACCTGCTCGGAGTGAATGAAGAAGAGAGGGGGTGGTTGAAACCTCGCCTCACTCATTAATTGCAAGGTATGGATGTCCTGGCAGGAAGTCTGCCCAAGATGGTCCTCTATACTAGTTTTTTCCACAGAAGTCATGCCGAGTCCTCGACTCACCAGAGAAGCTTGCGCATGCTAATTCAACATTTAAGGGCTTAGCTACCCCTTAGCATGAGCCATGTAGAGTTAAGATGGCATATGACAGAGGAGCATAGGCCAAATTTGATTGAAGAGACACCCCATCCTGAAAGTCCAGGACACCTCTGTTCGGAAAATGTTTAGGAGTATATGTACTTAGTTTTTATATTTTTTCAAGGATTGATGGTTGAGCAAGGCTCCCGATTGTAAAATCTTTAATGAAGAACTAGTTATTCTGGTTATGTATTAACATCTGAGAATTCTTTCCTTATGAATGTCAGCTTCTTTCCATGTCTTTGTTTATACTGTATTAGAACAACTCGAAATTGGAGGATCTAGTCGAGTTGTAGCTATTATAGGATGATGTAGGTTGGATCACTATAACAGTTGCATTGTCTCTGATTGGTCTTGTGATTTTATCAATGCTGAATGACTTGGAATTGGAGGATCCAGTCAAGTCACCCCTTCAGTTCCCCGAAACTTTGAACCAAGAGGATCTTGCATTTAGAGATTTTCTTCTACAAACTACAGAAAGGCCTGTTGCCCAAGGTAGTTTCACTGACTCCTCTCACCAAGTCTTCCACCTGCTCATTTTACAATCAACCCATTGACTGAAGTTAGATCAAGACCTCCTTTTTTCTTTACATACCAGACCTGGTCCCTGAGCTAGAGTGATTTAGTCCTGGGTATCTAGCCATTTGATCATCCATTAAACTTATCGTGACATAAAACTGATGGGCATTGGGCTCTGCTCCTGTCGCAATCTAGGAGTGACTTCTAACGCTAACACTACCGATATTGAAAGTAGGTATCAAGTCATCGAGTACATTCTTACAAGTGTGAATAAAGGAGTCGGTGTCAAACACCTGAAGAATCCATCGATCAGGAGACATTGATGTATTCCCAACTGTCGATGGTGAGAGAGCCTGCCACTGATGACTGCAAGCCTTAAGGTACTCATAAGACTCTAGGTCATGTTTTCAGAATAAATGGGTTGAAGTCGATGGAAAGAGACCCACTGAAAGGAGAGAATTAAGGCATCTCTCATCAGTTAGCACGAGGTACAAAGAACGAGCTTCATGATTTGGTGGAAATTGGACGAAGAACATGTTCACGAACCAACGACCCTGTGCATCTTTCGCGTGTCCCAAGTGCAAGCGGTACACGAAAAAGACCCTCTGAATAGAAGCCAATGATGAAAACCATTGACAAAGGCGAGGAAACCACCAATAAGGCTAATGGCATCCAATACACTAAACAAATCCCAATGTGTGAATAGATGTCTTGTCATCGAACATAAGAGAAACCACCCATTCAACGACCAATGATGAAATGTCGACTGTTGGGTTCAAGGTTACCTACCAATGAAGAAAGTAGGGCTAGGGTGCATGATAGGACTATAGTATCATGTGATTCTGATACAAACTGAGGGTATGGTCGACATGCAAAGTCAAGAGTTCTGAGGAGTGACTGACACAGGTTAATAGACTTCCTTTGAACAAGAGCATGAGACATATGGAGGACTCTGGCAGCATAGACCCAATGATGAAACCATGAGATGCAAGAGGCATCAATGAAATTCTCTATAGGGACTGGAAGAGTAACCAGTCGATAGAGAAGACTATGTAACGAGCTTAGCTTCCTAAGGCCACACTAATCCCAAAATTATGATGATGAATGGACTTAATAACTTTGTGCTCTGTTCAAAGGCGACACGACTACTGCCGATACAATATAATACTCCCTTCCTGTCCGTCTTTTTTTTTTTTTTTCATAGACAAATGAATGCTATGATACAGAGGAGGAAACAAGTGTCGCAAGTAAGAAAAACTAGTTCCAACAGTGGAACATACCTATGCTCAATGCAGGGAAGTGCATGCAGGAGATGGAAACTCGGGGGAATGTTCCCTCCTAGGTATAGGGTGTCAAATTGTGAAGGATATAAACAAGGCTTTGCTTGGTTGAGGATGCAAAACTATTGAGGTAGACGGTTTATAACGCAAAGTGAGAACCGACTATAGGCTCAATACTGTAAGAAAGGGAATGAGATGAAATCACAACTTAACGCCAAAAAATGTCATTTTTTATGTCTTTTAATCTACTTGGTGTGAAAAAGGGATAAACTTGTGCCAAATAGATGTATTTTCAAAACCAATTTACGAGTGTGAAAGAGACAAGTTCACTCGACAATCTTTTCACTTTTTGATAACGAGTCGAAAAAGAGCATAACTAATACTCACGACCTTTCAAGTCCAATTTAACGAGTGTGAAATGGAAAAATCACTCGACAATCTTTTTGCTTTTTAGACAAGTCGAAAAAGATCTTAAATTAAACTCGTTTTGGAGTCCACGGGGTATACGGTCACACGTTTATGAATGATAAATGAGGCTCAACATAAAGTCAAGTACGAGTTGTGAGGGACTCCTGGTCCTATGAAAAAATCTCTGCATGGGCACCAAATGCAGTAGGGGACCTAACTAGGGTGCCCATGTTCTGTAAGTCTCTACCAATTGATAACGATATGACTTTATAGAAGATGGAAGGTTTGGTGTCGCAACAAATGGGTTAGTACCCAGGGCATAAAGAGTGACAATTATAGATAGGATAATGCGAAAATGCATAATGGAGTGGATATCTATCCTATATGTTGGGTAGTGTAAATACCATTCTGAGGTGACAAACAACCAACATAACGTTGAAATCTACAAGAATCCCAGGTTAAAACTGCAAAAACCAACTCGATCCACCTTTGTGTTAGTCCATTAGGTGAAAAAATGGCATAAAACTATAGAAAGTGGGTAAAAATAATTTATGAATAGTAACAAAATAAAAAAATTACTATACCATTTTGATTTTTTACCCAATTAGTGCAAATTGGACCAAAATACCTCCAAGATTCAAACGACGATTGCGGGATCATCAGTCAAAAAAATCACAAACCGTATGGATCAGGTAATTCTTGTTCTCTTCCTCTTCAATTTTAGTGGATTAAATTTTTTAATTAGGTTCCAAATTTTTAGTTATTGAGGGCACAAAGTGTAGATTTCGGTGTACGCAGGCTGCCTTCAATCAGGTCACGTATACGACGAGGTATACACCCTTGTGTAAACTATAGGGTGCGTATATTGAGCCCTACATGCGATTATATGTAAAGGAGGTCGCGTACATGGACACAAGATCATTTTGAAGGGTTCTAACTCAATTTTTTATTTGTCTTTGACAGGATGGTTCTTGAATGGAGAGAGAGAGAGAACGAGGAGGTTGATGATATTGTAGATCGGGATCCGGAGGCCCAAATGGCCTTAAAGCGATGTGGCTTGTATAAATTTTGGGCGCTCAAAGGAATGAGAGCCTAGGTGAGGTTGCTTGAGATGCTTGTGGGATACTAGGACCCTAAGAGTGAGAGCTTCAATCTTGATGGGAAACCATTGAGAATTGAAGTAGAGGAAATTTACTTTTTGACTGGTCTATCACGTCGAGGAGAGGTTGTAAACCTCAAATCATGGGGAGTAGGGAGCAGGATGAAGATAGAAAAATATATCAACGCCCACCATGAAGCAGAGACTCCTAAGGTAGGGATTCAAGTCCCTATCCAGGAAATAAACAATCTTATAATGAAGATTATTGTTCTAGTATTGACCAGAATCACAGGTCGGCCTCATTGCACCAGGCATCGAGGTCGCTCATGTTCTATGCAGTGCAGTGTGTAAGACCCACAGTATATGATTGATGTACCTCACTACTGACAAATATGAAGAGCCAGTTGACATAGTGCAAATAGGGGAGTAAAAGAAATTTTGGTTTGCCTCTATCCTATGCAGTTTCTTTTTCGAGCAGGTTCCAGGTTTGGGAACTAGAGTTGAGATTCTTCCAAGAGGACTTCACGATCCAACCATGGCATGATGGACCAAGATAATGAGGCGGCAGGGGGGAGGTAGGGTGCTGACACCCTACAACGAGAATTTCTTCTACTGGTGGCGGCGACAGGTCATCACTCTGGATGACTATCCCTACAATGGGATTGACTTCAGAGGAGATCCAGACATGCCACTCCCACCAGGGACTTCCTACAGTGACATAGGTATGTCAAAATGTTTTTACATATTTCATTTTTTTGTATTTTTGTATAATAGAAAGTGAAAATGCATGAACTGAAAAGTAACTTGATATATAGCCCTATTGTGTATAAAAAAGAGATGACTCAAGCAAGATACCAAGCAACAAAACACCCAGCCCAATGTGTAAGGACAATAAAATATGAAAGATGAAGAGAAATACTTCACCCATAAATTGAACCAAAAGAGGGTTTCTTTTCATCCCACAAGCACTTAACAGGCAGTACAGAGACCCAAGAAGGCTCAACAAGCATCAAATACCACCCAACAAACACCAAACCAGGAAAAAAGGCAAGGCAAACTGATGTACGTGAATGTTCAAGCAAACATAGTGTATATCTGCAGCTTGCAGTGAGACAGCTCACGTGTATATGCGACTATCAAGGCAAAAGGTGCATATATTCTTTTAAAACAAGGCTAGCCAAGGGAGAAAGGCTGAAAACTCAGACCTAGAGTGAACAAGAGATGTCAAGCAAAAATACGACAAGAACCACAATAGAAATGAGATAAATCTAAGGAGAAAAGTATTTCAAACCCTAATAAATAAGATTCATCCCCAGTATGGTCTCCAATTCTGTTACGAGGAAAATATCTCTATGGCTACGGTGAACCACAATAGACGGAAATGACTGCAAAAATCAACTCTATCCCAGAAACATGCTATATAAATCAATGTGCAAGCAAGATAAGAAAGAGGCCTACCTCGTCTAGATATTCAATGATGTCCATCATTGAGCACTTTGACCCAAAGCTATATACCTACAACAAGTTCTCAACAAACAAGAAAAAACAAGCATATGGTGGCAATATAAAAGATTAGCACATTAGATAGCATAATCCATTAATATACATAACAAATATGCCCATGGATAATAACTCATATATTTTCAAGATATTAATTGGATGGGAAATGTGTATTTCTATTAATAAATGATCAACAGAAGTGAAAATATTACAGACTTCCGTGTTGGCACGGTTCAGAACCGAGAAACCAAGTTCCTTCCAGTTGGGCCTCCACCACTTCAATCCTCCACCAAAGGCAAACTCATAGAAAGGAGACAATGAGATTATCCATCAATAAGGGAAGAGATTGGGGGCTAAACACTGTGTTCAGACTTAAAGGACAAAGGGATGCAAAATCAATATGAAGTAAATAATTTCTCCAGAGTAACGTTTCTCTCAAAGTTGAATTATTTCTCTCTTTTTCCATAACTTGGAATTGGCCCACTTATAGCCTTCAAAATGGAACGGAAGGGCCAAGTCGGAACGTCTCTAGTATATGGAAGGCCAAGGATCAGAGATCTCCTGTCGTGACATGGAAACCTGACATTTAATTTTCATTTTCTGGAACAAATCCCGATGTAAGCAGGCTGTAGTGGAACAACCTGTGTATACACTTGTTGTATAGTGTGCAAGATGCGTACAAGTGGAAAAATTTGTATTTTTGTCTCTGGATTTTATCAAAAGGGAAGGTAAGTCTTCATAGGGAAATGGAGTAAGGTCCTCTCTGCAATATTTCATAGGGTGAGGAAAATATTTCTCTAACACATTACACAAAACAACCACTTCTTCACTAGTGCTCAACCACTAGGATCACGTTCACCTGTGCTCGTCCACATGCACATACACTCAATAGATCTTCTTTCCCACTGCATTACATAGGAGAGTCATCTGGATTTTCTCATCAACTCTTCTTCTCAGAGGAGGCTAATACATCATCTTCATTTCTGTTCTCATCACTATGCACCCAACACTTTGGGATTTCACACGTTCACCTTGTGCTCAGCCACAGGAACGTCCAAATTTGCAGATCTCCTTTCTCACTGCATTGCACGGGAGAATCATCTGGAGTTCTTCTCAACTCTCTGTAAAGAGGAGGCCATCTCTAAGTTCTTTCTCTGTCTTGGATAGGAACCACACACCCCTCTCAGGGGCTTTCTCTCAGGTTTAAAGCTAGAGAATTGCTAGCGGGAAAAACTCCCCTGTGACTACACTAGGGTTCATAATGTAGGCAGATCAATTAACTATCTAAAAGTTAACTACTTCTCTAAACTACCCCAAACATACTAAAAATCATACAAGAAAAGAAAAGATAAGGGATATTGGGTAACTATACCTCTACTCAGCGTTCGGTGATGATCCCCTCGGGCTTGGAAGTTTTGCTGACTGCACGCCTCCTCTTAGGGATGGCATGCATTCAAAGATAGACAAACATAAAAATACAAGCATGCTATTTCATATAAAAATTAGGGTTAGATGTTAGAATGTCAAAACATAAACCAATAAAAGAATTCATTACACCATGATTTGGGACAGGAAAAGTAATTATTTTATTAATAACTCAATGATTATACCTTTACAATCAAAGCCGTCTACTGCTCCACGAACCTGGTCTGGGCTCCTCTTGACCAAGCTCCAAGTGCACCTTTGTATGGATTTTCCTCTCAACCTTCTGATCTCTTCTTGGGAAGTGAATGGGTTGTGATGGAGGAAGAAGGGCTAATGGGGAAATGATGAGGCAATTCTCACAAAAGGGGTTGTAATAACTTGGGCAAGGAGGGGATGTGAAACGGGCAGAGTTTCACTGTTCTTATGTCTATATGTAAAATGAGACCCCAAAACCTCCTTTTATATGACAAAAGGATGGTTATTCAGTTGGGTGACAATCTATAGGTGGTGGATTAGTTGGGAAACTACCCAATAGCTTGTAATCTCAATGAATTCCTTGCAAATTTTTATTTTTTGCAACTTTTTCAAGTATACACGGGTTGTAATGGTGCAGCATGCGCATGTACGCAAGCTGTAGTGGTGCAACAAGCATATGTATGCGGGCAATATTGGTGCAGTGTAACACACCCATGATGGGGCGAAAATAAAAATAAAAATTTCGTCCTCCTTATAGGAACAAGCCCTCTCTCTCTATGGGTTCTAATTTGGACAGTCGGGGAACCAGCCCGACCTTCCGGTCAAGGATCTCTGATTTTGGAGCCAAACGACTCTTTGAGACCTTGATGGTCTCGTTCTGTAATTACACATAGAACCTTTTGAATACCTAGTGCAGGGCTAAGGGTACCCATGACCTCTGTCTGCGCGTTTCTGAAATGTAGAATTTCAGGTACTAGCTCCTTTTTCGCTAACCCCCTCCTTCATATAACCCTGGGCTATGACCTCTTGGAAAATATGTGATTGTGGGCACGTCCAAGGGTGGTTTTAAACAAACCCAATTTTTGCCCCGCAATTTATTACAAAGCACCATGTCTGCCTTTGGAAATACCGTGGTTTCAATTGCGGACCACTCAAGGAGAATTAAGACCCGAGCATGTTCTAGACCCGCAATTCTTCCCGAACTTTGATCTCTTGCTTTCGGTGATGATTCGTGATCAATGACTGTTATCTATCCTCCATTCCTGTCTTTCATGCACCTTCCTAGAACTATTGATCTATCAACATGTAGCTCCCTTCCCAATCGACGGTTACAATTGGTTCCGGCTCTTTGGCCTTCGGGAGTTTCAACTCTCAAATTCTCACTACCTCCTTAGTAGCTATATTCCAGAGCGGAAGATATGCTAACAAAAATTATCCCTAATCAACGAATGTGCTCTCACTTTGGGACTTTGGCCTCCCCAACCATATCAACAGTCCTACGACTCTCTTCTCGATCAATAATCGAGATCTTGTCCGAGTCTTCGGACTTTTCATCCTCCGCTTTCCTCCGGAGTTTTGGATCTGGCGCCACGTGTCCTCCTTCACATCGATGACTCTCATCGCTTTGGATTTTCGCACTTCAGAAATCTCAAATCTCAACTCTCACCTTCCTCCAATGACTTTTATCTAGAGTTAATAATCTACTGACGCATGTCTCCCCTTGGATCAATGGTTGTGATCCCTTCATGTCTCTGGACTTCAGAATTCTCATGTCTCAACTTTCACTCCCTTCGAAGTATGCATATTTCTGCCACGTGTTCGCTTCAATTGGACGGTTGAAACTCACTTCGGGTCTTTACCTGAAATCCACAGATTCATGCCACATGTCCTCTGGATCTGACAGTTCAGATCTACTTCAAATGATCTGACAGTCAACGTTTACTTCAGGTCTTTACTCGGAATCCACAGATTCATGCCACATGTTATCTGTATCTGAGGGTTTAGATCTGCTTCGGATGATCCGACGATTGACGTTTACTTCGGGTCTTTGCCTGGAATCCATAGATTCATGCCACCTGTCCTCTAGATATGACGGTTTAGATCTATTTTGGATGATATACTATCAATGTTTAGTTTGGGTCTTTACCCGAAATCCACAGATTCACGCCACCTATCCTCTGGATTTGACGATTCAGATCTAATTTATCCCTTCGACGCTTCGATGCTTCAACTCTTCGACACTTCGACGTTTCGATCTTTAGGAGTTTCAACTCTCAATCTGAAACTCTCAAAGTGATTTCTCTGAAGTCTACGATCCGTCATCACGTGTCCCTCTAGATTTGATGGTTCAGATCTCTTTCGACTCTCCAGGACACGTGGACCTCAAATATCAAACTTTACTTTCACCCGAGGACAATGGATCTCTACCACGTCTCCCTTTCGATCCAACGGTTGAGATTTACTTTGGGACTTCAACTCTCCAGGATTTGAGAGTTTCAACTCTCAATCTGAGACTCTCGAAGTAATTTCTCCAAAGTTACTGTCCTACTGACGCGTGTCTCCCGACGATCAATGGCCAGGATTAACTTTTGTTCTTTGGCGATTCCTCTCTCTCCTTGACCACAAACTCTCGCTCAGAAGTTATAGATTTGTCATCACTTGTCCCCTTTGGTGATGAACGATCTCAATTCACTTCTCCCGCAACCTATCTAAGGGCTATTGTCGCTCCTCCTCTTGAGCTTCTAACTTACTCCGACTTAGAAGATTTTCTAAGTGCTTGAAGGATTCGACCTTTGCTCCTCCTACGGGCCTGTCTCCTGGATTTCATTTGCACTCCTAAAAGCACTATCTCTTTTGAGCTTGATCTCCTTAAGGATTTCTCCATCCCACGCGCTCCTTGTGTTTCATGAATCACATCAAACTCAGATCATAGGTCAACGATGATCGAAGTTTCACAGAAATTTCGGGGCCCCAACATGCGTGCTCTTTACCAGAGAGTTCGACCTCTGCAATCTGGAAAGTGCTCACTCGATTCTAGTCTAATCGGTATCGTTGATCTTCCAACCCGTCGAGATCAACGACAAGGGTGAATTGTGGGCCACAAACTAACGTGTCTGCTGTTTTCACCTTCGCGCTCTGCAATGATTCCCCACCCTCAATATTCATTCATAGATCGATGGTTCATAGCAATTGCGGGGTTCAACTTGACTATCATGCAATCTGACATCTCAGAGCCTCGAGCTCCAAGGTTCCTAGACGCAAGTCTCATGGATCTTCATATAACTCTTGGGCTATGATCCTCTCTCTTAGACAGGTTTTTGTTTAAGGAAATAGGCACAAGTTCAAAGTCTCCTAGACTATTGGTCTGAAGGGAACACCTTCCCAAATTGTAGAGCTTTAATCTTTGAATAAAGGAAAAGTAACTTGTGAGGTTACCAAAATGGGAGCTATGCCCATAGGCTTGCTCTGACTCTGGAATGGTGATGTAAATTCCCGGGAAAGTGCCTTCGAGTGATTAAACTGGGGCGTATGGAGAAATCAAGCAAAAATATAGGTTCTCAAGGGAACGAATGCATACTCATAACTTAATAATTTAATACAGAGAAATAACCCTTTATATACATGTAAATACTTGCATGCATCCATTATTTACAATTCAAATCATAAGGCAAGAAAACACTTATCAGAACCATAGAGCGTGATGCAACTGCTAAAAGGGGTGCTCATTTCCACCCAACCATAGACTTAGTCACTCCCAATGGATTTATCACCGACCACCCCCGAGCTTAAGCCATGATTCTTTGAGATCCAATCTCTTACTTCCAGCTCAACGAAAGTTAGGGATGGAGGTTACTCTCCTTCTCCCAATACAGAAATAGATAAGGATGAAGGTTAATCTCCTTCTTCTGGCTCAATATTTATTTTCTGTGATCAGAAATCATTGTTCCTCTTTCAGTCCTTCCTCGGACCCGAGAGTTTCCGCTCTCATATCTGCATTTTTCTCTGCAAGTCTTCCTCTACCCACCACACTTCCTTTCTTGCCTTCCTCATCAATATTGCATGTGGCTCGAATTCTCAGTCCATGGTCAGGTCTGGAAGCCTTACGGATGGGTAGTCTGCCCCATCCCCTCATTAACTCTTTAGGAGGTCTTCCCACCTACCAGCCCAATTGTAATTCATTCCTAGGTCAGAGGGTTGTTCTGATATGAGCAATTAATTACAACATGGTATTGGTTCGGTGGAGGTTAACACAACCATTCTGGGTCCCCTCCACCACCTTTCATAGAATTCATGGTTTTCTCTTAGCACATCCCCTCTTTCAGTAGTCATGCAACATGTAACCATTTTCTATTAAAATAACAAAATTTACGACCTTTTGTACAAAGGTCCATCAAATCAAACATTCACACGTTTAGGTTTTCCATAGTTCCTTGGCCAATATAGTTATATTTACAGTCTGGAGGAAACATGGTGTTACAACTCCCTCCCCCTTAAATGAACATCGTTCTCGATGTTCTATCTGTCAACTTGACATGTATGTACATGAGTAAACAAAATTGGATATGCCTCTCTCATGGCATCCTCCATTTTGCACGTACCCTCATATGGGCCAAAGTGTTTCCACTGCACCTTAACCTGTGCAATGGTTCAGTTCCTGAGTGAGGTTTCTTTCCTGTCTAATATGCATTGGGGTTCTGACAGGAATTCTCACTCCAGCTCCACCTAGATCACAAACCAATCAATTATATGATTAGCATCATGTACATATTTCTTCAATAATGAAACATGAAAAAATTTATGTGCCTTTACAGTGGGAGGAAGTGCTAGCCTATAGGCTACATGTCCCACTCTATCTAAGACTTCAAAGGGTCCACAATACCGAGGTGCCAATTTGGCACAGGCTCCCATTCCCAGGGAACTATTCCTAGGTCTAACTCTGAGATAGACATGGTCTCTGGTCTTGAACTCTCTGGGAGTTCTCTTTATGTCAGCGTAACTTTTCTGTCTATCCTGAGAAATATTCAGATTTTTTCTTATCTGAACCACTTGGTGTTCCATTTCTTTCATCATGCTAAGTCCAATTGTAATTCTGTCCACTGGGTTACTCCAACTGATTGGAGTCTTGCACTGTCCACCATAGAGGGCTTCAAAAGGGCTCATCTTCAAGGATTCCTGATAACTGTTGTTGTAGGCAAACTATACCAATGGTACGTATTTTTCCCACTTCTTAGGCTGATGCATTACATGAATCCTTAGCATGTCTTCTTATATTTGGTTCACTCTTTCTGTCTATCCATCAGTTTGAGGGTGATAAGTTGTGTTGAACAACAATTTTGTCTCAAAACCATCCATTAGGGATTTCCAGAAGCTTGAAGTGAATTTGGTATCTCGTTCAGATACAATTTCCTTGGGCATGCCATGCAGTATAAATATCTCCTTCATGAAGATGTTGGTAATATCTATGGCCTTGCAAGTTGATTTGATAGGAAAGAAATGAGTAGACTTACTCAGTTTTTCCACCACAACCATGATGGTATCATTTTTATTGGTCGACTTTGGTAATATGGTGATGAAGTCCATGGAGATGGTTTCCCATTTCCATTTTGGGATCGGTAGGGGCTATAACAATCCTGCTAGATGTCGGTGTTTTGTCTTAACTTGTTGGCATTATAGGCACTTAGCTAAATATTTAGCTATGTCTTTCTTCAATCTAGGCCAATAGAATTGTTTCCTAGTGGCCGTGATCATTTTTTGATATCCTGGGTGACTAGTATATGGTCTCTTATGTAGTTCATCCATTATGAACCTCTTCAAGTCGTCGCATTTTGGAACATACAACATGTTTCTGTAAGTCAGCAGGCCTTCTTCGAGCATCTGGTAGCCTTCATATTTTATCCCTGTAGGCTCTTGCCTTAGGTATGAGGTCACGGTATTGAATAATGCATTTTTTTCTTGTGCATTCCTATCTCTTTCCCTGACATTTGTTTCATAGGTTCTTACCTCTACCAGATGAATCGTTTTTATAGTTCTGCTAAGGGCATCAACCACCCTATTTTCCTTTCCTTTGACATGTTTGATTTCGAAATCAAACTCACTAGGGAGAGCCATCCACCTAGCTTGCCTAGCATTGAGTTTGTTTGATTAAACAGGTTTCTCAGTCCACAATGGTATGTCATAAGCACAAATATCCTACCCAGGAGGTAGTTCCTCCACATTTTTAAAGTATGTACTATGGAAGCCAAATCTAGGTCACGAGTCACATAATTGATCTCATGCTCATTTAATTTCCTGGACGCGTAGAAAATTACACGTCCCTCTTGCATAATGACTCCTATGAGTCCTTCCTTTCAGGCATCTATACACACGAGGAAATCATTATTCAGGTCTGCAATCTTTAGCACAGGTGCATGGGTCAGGAGATATTTTAGTTCTTGAAATATTTCTTTACATTTTGATGTCTAAATGAATTTAATCCCCTTTTTATGAAGGGAGGTGATTGGACAAACAATCTTGGAAAACCCTTTTATGAACCTTCTATAGTATCCTGCTAAGCCCATGAAGGATCTAATATTAGATACATCCTTCGAGGTAGTTCATTCCATAATAGATCTGATCTTGTCGGGGTCTATTGCCACCCCTTCCTTAGATATGACATGGCCTAATTAATGTACTTGCTTCTGAAAGAAATCACACTCATCAATGAAAACCAATACAAATTTGTTCAGGAATTTGTTGAGTACATTATTCATCAAGCACATAAAAGTGGCGGGGGCATTGTTTAACCCAAATGGCACCACCACGAATTCATAGTGACCATACCTCATCCTAAAGGTTATTTTTTGGATGTCTTCATCCTTAATCCATACTTGGTGGTATCTATATCTTAAGTCGATCTTAGATAATATGGAAGCACCTCCCAATTGGTTGAACATGTCATCGATTCTTGGTAAGGGGTACTTTTTCTCTATGGTCGTCTTATTGAGTTGTCTGT
>JASDQU010261343.1:0-10826 GCA_032191745.1 Picea mariana
TTCTAACTGAATATTTTTCTCGAATATGATTTCTTCATTGTCTTTGAACTTTTATTTTATTTCCAGGATATGCTTTTGATTATTAAGCTCATCATATTCCTTCTCCCTTTATGTTACTTGAATAATTTCTTTCTTCAGCTTCTTGATCTCCTCTTATTTCTCTTCTAACTGATTGTCCTGCTCATATATTATCTTTTAATTGTCCTTGAGAATTTCCTTTATTTCCAAGACATGCTTTTGACTCTTTTCAATAAATTCTTTAGTGTAGTCATGAAGATAGCTATAGTCTGATTCATTATGGTAATAGAGGTATTCACAGAGACTCCAATAAACCTTTTGTTTAGCCTTTGATAGTTCTTCTTCTTATTCCATGGGATAAATGCTAACAGAACATTTTGTTGTTGTATTTGAGCCTTCTTATTTACTTGTAGGGGAGGATTCAATATCATTGTTATTGCAATCAAAATATTGTGGAGAGTCCTTACCTTTATTGATGGCTGAGTCTTCATCTTCATCCTTGATAGGAATGTCTTCCTTGTCTTCACTTTTGATTTGATACATCTTTTCTAACTTCGGCCATAAGTCCTTGGCGGATGTGCATAGTCCTATGCTTTCTTTGACTGTATCTAATAAACCATTGATTAGAATCTTCAATGCCACTTCATTGTTCTTCCTTTCTCTTCTTTGGACTATAATCTTGGATAGATTCTTTGATGTAGTTAAATCCCAGGGCATGATACTACTGAATTCCAAACTTTAGATCCTTTTGACTTCAAATACTGTTTCATATTTTCTCTCCATGAGGAAAAATCTGTTCCATCAAATAAGGGAGCTTCAATTGTGGAGAGAGTCATCTGTCCACCCATTTCTTCAGAATCTACCTTACAATGTTTAAACTATGTTTGAAGGAACCCGCTCTGATACCAATTGTTGAACACACCGCCCACACTAAGAGGGGGGGGTGAATTAGTGTGTGGACTATTCTAACTTTTTCTTCTCACAGGTTAGCAGTTTAAAACATATTAAAACAAATTAAGAACAATCAAATCATAAACACAATGGACACAGAAGATACCAGATGTTTGTATATAATTTATATGAATATATGTGAATATAATAATAACGATTTTCCCAGCACCAACTAAATTGTTTCAACACCAACTGAAGTAAGGAGAACCAACTCCTCGGAGAGCACCAACTCTCAGGAAAGACCTAGCTTGCTGATAGAACACAGTCTATCCAACTAGAGTTCATTCAACTCTAGTAGTAGTGATCCATTATAGAATCAACTCTATCTCATGATTAGAGGTATACCATAAACACTCATCACTGCATTTCATCTTCTCTCTTAAATTCACACCTTCTTCTCTTTTTCTTCCTCTAATATATTCACACATTCTTCACTTCTACATCTCTCTTATATTTTCATAGACCTCAGGTCCAGATCCGCCTCATCACTTCACAAGCTACTCTTCATCCCCAAGCACCGTTTCAAGTGAACCAATCATGGCTATATTTATACTTGTTTATGCTCAAAACATGTTTATGTTATTGAGACGAATTGTGCAACAAGTTATAACTAACTTGTTCATTTACAATAAATTTTGGGACCACCAATTCATCAATCCAGGTTTTCAACATTACACCTGGCATCCCCTTTCCTTTCACAAATCGATCACAGTCATGGATCGATTTCCTTGGTCTTTGTGATAACAAAGATCAACGCTTCCTTCAAACCAGTTCATATGATCAATGGCGTAGAACCACAGGATTAACAATTTAAGTGACCCATACATTTTGCCCTTTAAAATCTCTTGACCATATGACCAACGGTGATGACCTCACGTTAGGCAAGACGAGTGATTGAGTTTTTATCGATTCAACGGTCATGATTCAATCTCCTGAAATGGATGATTGTCAGGACTTCGAGTATTCGTGACTTCCAACCTTTCAAATCTCCCAAATACGATATCATCGAAAAGATCGGGCGGTTCACATTTACATCTCGAAACCAGATCAATGGTTATATTTAATCCTTACACTCATATTTAATTTCTTAATCGAATGGCCAGGACTTTATCAAGAAATGAGATGTATGGCCACCTTTTACTCTGCAACTTTGTCTGTTATTCTTATGTTATCCTTCCATTGTATTTTGATCAATGGTTGTGAGTGCAATAGAACATGAGATCGACGGTCGATATCTCCTTCGGGTCTCTAGACTTCGGATATTTCGAGTATCAACCCCTTCTTTCCTCCGTAGATCAATATTTCAGAGATGATAAATGACTGACGTGTGTCCCTCTCGGATTAATGATCGAGATCTCCTCGGGTCTCCAGACTTCAAAGATTTAAAATATCAACTTGTTCTTTCCTTCAGAGTGATCACCTACTGAGTCAGTCATAATATGGTGGAGACTGCTTGTTGTCGGTTAATGTTTTCACTTACACTATCCTTCCACTGTAGTAGATTGACGGTCGAGAGCACTCCTGAAGAGATATTCATATCGAACGTCTCGTGTCCACTTTGGGTCTTCGACATTCAGGACTTGGGGACTTTGGGCAAGTGCTGGTGGTAAAAATCATGAAGCAAAAATCCTGGAGTGACGTAACTCTTGCGTCACTTGATCATGTGTCACGAGCTGAGTAGCTACCATGTTTCACTAAGATTTGTGATTTTCACATACCTGAAATGTTGATTCAACTTAACACTTGTCATTCTCTGACTGTGCCACGTGTCCTTGCTAATGTAGACTACTGACGTGGTCTGTCATAGTTTCTTGCTGACGTCGACGTAGATCTCCCAATGTGACACATGTTCATCTCCTTGATCTAACGGTCAGGATAGTATCCAAAGGGTTTCTCAAATTGATGGCTAAGAGTAACTTCAAAACTTCGTCCTTCGGGGGGTCGTGACTTTTGACATTTGAAACTGCCAAAGTAAATCTCCCGCAGTGACGTAGCTTGCTTACGTCACTTGTTGACATGGCATGAGACAATTTCTTCTTGACGCTTGTCATCATATGATTATGCCATGTGTATTCACTAACATGGTCTGCTGACATGGTATGCCACATATCCTTACTGACGTGGTCTGCTGATGTGGTTTTCTGAGGTGGTTTGTCACATGTCCTTGATGACTTGGTATTCCACACATCCTTACTGATGTGGTCTGCTACGTATTCTTGTTGACGTGGTTTGTTGACCAACAACCTTGATCCAATGGTCCTCGTATGTCCTCCAAATCTGATAGTCCTTATTCATTTTAGATTTCCTGGCTTGGGGTATTTCACATCTCAAACTTTCTTGAGCATAACCTCCTCACAACTTTAGATCCGAACTAAAAGATGTTCATTCGATATGGATCTTGGATCAATAGTTTGATCTATCTATGGTGTTTCTCATATAGCCTATCCTATCCTTCCACTAGAAAGTGATCCGACGGCTGATGCGAATTCGCATAATCGAATTCTGAATCATTTTTCCCCGCTTATCATGTCCTTCCACTCAACAGTGATCCAACAGTCATGAAGACACTTGAAGAAGATCACACGATCACAGATGATTGTGGAACCACAACTTGTGAGTTATTAACTCATCACCCAAACTCCACAATGGGAAGTTGTGCATTGTTGGTGAGTCAACCACAATCGTTGATCTTTGAAGCTATAAGATTAGACGGTCCCGAATAATTGTGAGATTGGAACAAGCGTGATGTTTAATTTTCCTTTCAATCTTCAGAATCCATCCCTGCTGTAGATTTGGCGATTGCACATCCGACGGTCACGATTTAATCTGGATTAAACTCATTGTTTGTTGGATTAACCGTAGTCGTAGATATTTGAAGCTATGAGATCTGACGATCCAAACATATTTTGGGATTGTAACTAGCGAGTAGTTTAATTTTTCTATCTCTCCCCGCAATTCATCCCTTCCGTTGATCTGGCTTGCAGATCTGATGATCTCGATTTGATCTGAATTTTATCATGCCATATCTTCTGAGATTTTGATCTTCATTCGTTAACTTTCCTGAGCTTTAATCTCTATTTGACATCAGTCATTATATACCTTTTGACTGGTCGTCCAACGTTTCTTTTGAAATTCATTGCGCCATCTCTTCTGAGCTTTGATCTTCATTCTCTAACCCTCCTGAGATTTTATCATAGGAACATTGTTGATCCTATCGTGATAAAAAATAATCACAAATTTCTTAAGCCTATATCTGCATTTGATAATGTATTGCATTTTCCCTTCTGAGATTTTGATCTTCATACTATTCGCTCCTCCTTCTGAGCTTACGCTTTCGATCTCTACATACTCTTGACATCTTCTGCTAACCGATATGCTTGTTAACATCAATGACAATATATACAACAAGTATATCTTGTAAATAAGTCTATATATACTTCACCATTTGAAGTATTCAGGGAATTGGTAGGAATAATGGAGCTAATATTGTAAAGCAGTCCACAGAGACCATTTGATTCATATTTCCAGTAATACAATGCAACAACTGAAATATTATTGTGACAAATTTCATTGGTGAAGTGTATCTTTCTCTATAAATTTGTTATTCCTGTTATCACCATTGTTTCTTTTCTAAATTATTCCGAGAAGATAAGAGACATAATTTGTTTAAATGTACACTCTCTCTTTGGCTTAGGAATAGTTTTTATGTTTTCCACTGAAGATTGAAAAACGAATTCTTGATTTCTTTGTTTTTAATTAGATTTTTGAACATTTCATTTCCCTACGTATCATAATCCTTGAAGATCCAATGAATTTTCCTACCCTGCCCTGCAATATTAGCTTGTTAGACCTAGTTTTTGATCAATTCTAAACTGTGACTCCATTTTCCCAATGGCCCTCCCTTGTTGTTCCAACCAAACAATTTAAAATCCAAACCATGTATTATCATAACTAGCCTAAAATTCTCAGCAAACAAAGCTAAATCTTATAGAGAGATCCCTCTCTGAGTCTAGGAGGGCTAGATCCTAGAATACAAAGTGGTTTTTTGGTTACCTCTGTCAACTTCTTCGTCAGCCTGAGAAATTACAGAGTGCTAACAAAACGTCTTGGGTATGTTCTACTTCTTCTACTTTTACTTTAATATGCATCATATTGTACCATTCATATAAATCTACCAATTATTTCAATCTACATTATCAGTATTGCATGCTACAAGATACTATTCTATCCATTCATCATTCATTCATAATTGTATATATAAAAAAAAACATCATTCAAACACATCAAAACACATGATTTTATCGTGGTTCACCCCCCCTGGCCTATGTCCATAAAGATCTTATGATTTATTATTATACTTCATCAAAATCTGACGTTGCACGCACTACATCAAAAGTTCATAAAACTCTATGAGGATAACCAGTGTCGTGTCAAGATCCACAACTTGGGACCTGACCCTCAATTACATCTTAACATTGACTCCATTTGAGCTCCACAACTCTCAACAAAATCATTACTATGACTCGGAATCAAAAACATTCTCAACAAATATAGTTCTTCTACCTTGAGTTATCATCAAAACATGATAAGATCCATTTAGCTACCTCATACATCCTTTATTTATACTATAACATTGGGTAAAGACCATTACATAATGAATCAAAAACTCTAATTCTAAGTGGACTCAACTTGTCCACTTTCTAACTTCCTTCAGCACAGTTGGCCTTCAATCCAATTGTTCCTTGCTTTGAATTTGCACTGATCTTCCTTAATTCCCAACACACTACTTCCTTTTCCCTATGTTACGTTGCTTTCCCTTCTTTCCTGGCACGTGGTGCTTCCTTGGTCCATTCTCCCTCATTTGTTGCACCATATCTTGAACCTTACCCCAAAATTTCCTTCTCCAATAGGCCCCCGACACTTACATGTGGCTCGTCCCGAGCCACTCAGGCAGTGTGTTCCTCCTACATTGATTTCTCCAATACTTGGAACTTCCTTGTGAGTGCATCTACTTTTGTCTTTGCATGTGCACTCTTTTCTGTCAGGTCTGCACCACCTGCAATTTTATGTTCTCCTTTAGCATTTCTAAACTCTCCAAGTGCACTTGTTTCATCCTTCCTTTTTCTGTATCCAAATATTCTATCATACTTTCTTCTTTCTCTTAAAGTGGCTCCAATTGAGCCTGTCTTGTCTGTATTTCTTCTTGGATTGTCTTTAGTTCTACTTGTAGGTTTTTCATTTCCTGCGTAGCCTTTAGTCTCTCTGATATAGGCATTGTGTTCTCTCTTTGCTTTAAATCATGAATTGTGGCATTCAACTTATCTTCCCTCTGATCCAACTATTGGATCCCTTCATCTTCTACCAGAATCATCCATATCTGTGTGGTCCTTTCGTAGAGCGCTACTACTTCCTTGACTTCCAGTGTGATAATACTTGTGTGTTATGTTTCCTATTTATCCCTTTCTGATTTGACCTCCCATCCCATCATATCTTCTACAATGATGACTAAATCCAGACTGTGGGGCACTGACAACAAAATATGTGTTTGTGTGCGCATTGTTGCCACTGCTACCCTTTTCTTCGACCACCCTGTTATTGTTTCTTTTGGGGTTCCTTCCTCCTGCATTTCTTCATATGTGTCACAACCATCCTTGACCTCCAGGTTTTTCCCTACTACAGGTTTATCTAATTTTGTATTATCAATTTCATATTCACCATGTTATCCCTCTGCATGCGTTACTTCTAGGTTTTTTGTGCTAGGGTTTGTCCCTTGCACCGCTTGGTTGACTTCCACTGCTTCCTCTTCTAGGTTTTCTTCATCAACCTCCATTGGGCTGATTTATTAAATCTATGTAGTTGGAATATTGTCCACATCAACCACCCTGGTCATATCTTCCATCGGTATGTTAATGCTTTGGGTCCTTCGTGCGAAGTGGCTTGGTGCTCCGAATTTTGGTGGTGACATTATTCGTAAGTTGGGAAAAATCCTGGAATAATTTGCTACAAAAGTGTGGATTCCTGACACACTTCGTCAACGATCGAAATATATTCATTCTTTCTCTCTGTTCCTAAAAAATGACAAGTTTTTTCTTTTTCTATCATTTTCCCCCTTTACAACCTCTGTCATAAATGCTCTGACGCACCCTATTTTTTTCATTCACCACTTTTCACTTTTCAGATCCTTTTTCATCTTGGTGTGCCATGTTTACATTTCCTGAGTGCAGTATCTTGAATTATGTTGCACCAAGTTACTATCTATTTTAGTTTATATGTTTCCAAGATGTGTTTAACCCTTATCCATCTACCTACTTCTTTTTGGATTTTTCTCAATTTTCTACTTTTTTTCTTCTTTTTCTTCTTTTAACTCCTACTATTTACAATATATACAAGTCTAAATTATGCACTGCAACTACTAAGGGTTAGTGGGTCGAATTTCCCTATATAGTTTTAGTTGAATACCATTCACCAGCCCTTGAACTTCCTTACCTACTAAGCCTTGTAGTTGTGCAACACCTCCATATGTGACACAATTTATCTCATATGGCCCTATCCAATGCATTCTAAGCTTCCCTGGGTGTTGCAAGTATTTACCGTCATAGAGGAGAATCGGATCGCTATTGCGCCTCTTTCGTCACCTTAGTGAGAAAAATAGAGGTGCTTTCAAGCTCAGTTGGGTTTGCTGAGCAGGACAGCTGCAAGGAAAAGGGTTAGAAAAAGAAATATAAAACAACAACTAAGAAATAAACTAAGAAATAAAACAACAACTAAATTTATAAACATAGGGACATAAGGACAAAAGAAACAATGAGACCCATGTCACCAATGATAAGGCTGATATTAGTGAAAGAAAACACCGAGAAGCAAGGGGACTATGAGTCCCTTCTTCCTCCAAGGGAGGGCTCTTGGACCCCCATAAGTAAGCTCTTCTTACAACTTTGAAAAAGAAAATGAAAATGGTGAAAGAATTCTTTGCTAATCCACTCAAGGGGTGAGATGGATTGCCCAAAGAAATGATGCAAGTATACTCTTGGCAAGGATAGAAGAGTCCTCAAGAGACTAATGGCAGCATAACTTTGCTATGAAATTCCTTGAAAAATGAAGTGTATCCATGGCCTTTTTATAGCGTTCCTTTGAGCTATTGTTCAACTAGTTTGTAGTGTATAAAGAGGCTAATTAGGGCATGTCTAGGTCTTTGACCAACCACCCAGTCAAATCCAGTCCAGATTTTAGTGTCAAATCAACTTGGAAGCTGAACCAGAAGTGGGTGGGAGGCCGACCACTCTCATAAATGCATCATTTCTCAGGTGCGCGGAATTTTGGGACCATAGTCGCACATCGTGCGCATGTGCACGAATCTTGCGTTTCTATTTCGCACATGTGCGCACGCGCCTAGTGTCTTCATAACACCCTTCAATGTTTTCACTATTTGTATAGTTTTTGACCCTTTGTGAATGCTTTTGTGTTAATTCAAGTCCATGGATGACCTCATAACTATTTGACGATGCTGAATTCTTGTAACCATTTGCGGATGAAATTTCAGTGATAACAGATGCCCCCTGATGGATGAGGTTAGGAGCATACGTATAGCTGAAATCCATCAATGTTTCTTCTACTGAGAGTGTTGTTGTAAGAGAGAGAAATAATGGGATTGTCAAGAGTGCCCCATTGGAGGGAGAAGGGAACCTATAGAACCCAACCTTCCATAAGGTGTGTAAAAACTAAACTGTGTACAAACAAGGTGGGCATGCCCCATGCTCGTGTCATGTAACTCAAAAAGAGGAATGAAGTGTTGATGTAGACAACTGCAGCGCCCTCGGGGGCGGTTATGATAAAGGCAGAAGAACATTTTATGGATGAAAATACTCTGAATAGTAGGTAGTGATAGCTGTAAGAAGTATCACGGATTCTGTAGGCATTGATAACCTAGCCAAGTTCAGAGGTCTTTGGCAAGTATAAGAACTAATTGCAATGGTCGCAAAGTAAGACCCACCATAACATGAGAAAGTGTTGATGTCGAATGTTATGGGGGCCAATGATAGCAGGGAGAAATTGTGGTTCTCCCTATGCCATCCGAGATCTCTCATTGGATAGGTAATGAGAATCAAGATACTGTCGCCCTTCTAGAAAATTGTGTTGATGTCGACAAAAGGGGGACGCGACTCCCATAAGCAAAGGGCTTCATGAAATCTACTAGGTGAGGTTAGGAATTTGAGGAGGTACATGGACGAAGTCAAGATGTAGGAAGACTCAAGACTTCCCTTGGTTGGGGTATATATGTGAGATAAAAGTGGCCACAACCGTTCAATGAGGTCGAGTGTCAGGGGGACAACAAGACAGGGGATAAGTTGTGCCACAAGCGGGACAAAGTGAATAAACTCAGAGGGTAGAGGTAAGTGGCCTATGGGGTACTTTGAAGATATGGACGATGTCGTCAAGGGTAAGTAGTGCCCCAACCAAGGGTGACATGGGTTGTGTTGGCGAAAAAAGCGAAGAAGGTCGCCAAAGGTGACGAAAAAAAGGTAATGTAACTGCTGGAAACAAAGACATTTGTACAATAAATAAAGAATAATTTTGGGATAAGTGTAAAAATACAGAAACGGGTCCCCCAATGTGGTATGGTTGGCCCGGGTAGGGCACAATTTGCTCGGAGAACTGGTGGAGGGTGGGGGCTCCATGGGTGGGTTTCTGTATGAGGTAAGTGAAATGAAGGGAATTTTGCAGATGGTCAAACTGATTATGGATGAAATGGAGGGTTCATGATACTGTGAAGGTGCAGTCCAAAAATAGAACCGTGAAGAGATAATCTGGGAGTCCGTTGGGAAAGCTAGAAAAATGAGGAGAAGGAGTATGTGGTTAATTCGTGACATGATGTAAGACTATAGGGACTCCCATCCCTAAAGGGTTTTGAAAAATATCATGAGTGTCAAAGGCACAAAAGGGTGCTATGAATGGGACAACTCATGTGGGTAAGAGTGATACTGAGTGACAATACCGAAGATGCAAATGGAGGTGTCGGTACTGCAGAGCCGGAGATGGAGATCCTAGAGGAAAATGTCAGAGGGTGTGACTGGAGATGAAATTGAGATTCAGAGGGAATGATTACATGCCAGTGCTGATTATATACCTGAAGGGGTTGCATTGATGTATGATGACCAAGTACCTGCACACATGAAAACCAAATACCCAACATGAACAATATCTTAAGAGAATCGAACATATGAGCCTTTATTTGATAATTTTGAACATGAGTAGGCGTACCTGAATGTGTCATGAGTAGATGATCCACCGAGAAAAAGGGAAAATGATCACCAGATGGAAATGTTTGTGTAAGAGGTCGAAGGTGGTTCGAAAAACAGAGCTTATGGGCTCCTTTACCAAAAAATGAAAGTGGGAAAAAGGGCTTAGATATGGATGGTGGGTCCATAATGCCATCCCAATGTTACTGACACTATGGATGATCAGGCGATAATTTGGGGGGAGGACATGTACCTCCCCTTTGCTCGAGGATTGATGAAGAAGTATAATGAATCACATTCACAGGAGCATTGGTATGGAGTGTCGGAGGAAACTCAGGAAGATATGTGTTTCATGGCGCGGCTAATGTGTGGCGGATGTATGGGATAGATGGGCAATGGTGTGTATAATGGACATATTTTGAACATATGGCGCAAGCGAAGTTGGTTCGCAGCCCTTTTCTATTTGAGTTAGGGGAGGTAGCGGTAGTACTTGCTATAGTGGTGAGCGGTGATGGTGTTGGATTGAGTGGAATTAATTTCCATAACTCAGGTAGAGATGGGCATTTGTGGGTTGGGTGTCCATCTTTCTCACATAGTGTGCAAGGAGGTTGGACGCATGGG
>JASDQU010261344.1:0-11704 GCA_032191745.1 Picea mariana
AATACATCCATATACAATATCATCTCTTATGAAAATTCAACATAGGAGATGAATTGGCAATAATAGATGGTATTGCGCGGTTGCAAGTAGGAAACTCTTTGGGTTCCTCACAAGAAATGTATGAAGGAGATGGACTTACCCTCCCTTTGAACCACCCCCATTTTTCATTTGTAATTAAGAAGAAAGAACAAAAAACAATGGAGAGATTCAAATTAGAGAAGGTGTAGAAGAAGAAAGAAGAATATAGACAAGTGCAGAAGAAAGTGAAGCGAGTGCCACTTCACCTAGAAGACTATCAATAGAAAGAAGTATGAAAATCAATAGTTAGGGTAGCAGAGTTGGTCTGAGAGTGACAATGGAGAATTAGGATAGCACTCTGAGGCTACTCATGTTCCACGAAATGGGTAAGGATGATGCAGAACAACATTGGTTCACATGCGAAGCAATATGGTCTGTGAAGAGGATCATAGACAAAGTGGAAAAGATCACGCATCTCGAAACCACTTTCAAGGATAGATCCTTGATGTGGTACATGAAGTATAATAACACTATGCCAACATGCTATATAATATCTTCGATGGATATTAAGAGGGGATTACTAAAGGAATTTCAAAATCCCAAATCTGAATCTCAATGCATCACTAAGAAAAAGAAGATTAAGAAAAAGGAAGGAGAAACCCTATGGGATTATGACAAACAATTTAAGATTTTGTTGGATAGGTTGTTTTTCTAGATTTAGGATGTGCAATATACAGAATGGTATATTGTGGGCTTGCTACCCCATATCTGAGTCCTGCTCACCCAACATAAGGTGATGACTCAAGAAGAGGAAGTATAGATTTCTATGTGCCTAGAAGCTATGTTAGGAGGGTCAAAGACATTGATAGGATTGACGCAGGTGTAGTCTCAATTGGCCAACTTGATGATGCAACTAAAATATATGGCCAAGACAAAGGTTGCGGACGAGCATGTATGGTGTACCACCTATCACTCAGAGGGGCATTACAGTGACAGATGTCCTGTACTTTCAAATTATGTGGTGATGGGAGCACCGAGTCCATTTCCATCTAGATAGAAGGAATGATCTGAGATATGTAGATAGTGGGTCCATGTGCCACACCATTGCCCAACTTTTCAGAAATACCGAATGATGACCCATAATTCGTTCTATGAGTTTTGTAAATCCATGGGGCGTGATGTTAATAACTATCGATCTGTCCAACTGATGTAGGGAAATACCCACAATGCATTACAGGTACAAGAAGAACAAAAGAGTGGTGATCATAGTGGTGCAGAGTGAGGTGGATACCAAGGAGGTCTAGAGGTGGATATGGGTGTGGTTCTAGCCGAGGATATGGTGGAGGGGGAGGTAGATCCCCCACTTGTTTCAATTGTGGAGAAATTGGCCATGTATCAAGGTTTTGTACTAAATCATGCGTGCTTTGTGCATATTTCTACAATCCCAAACATTTCACTGAAGACTGTCTCGACTTATTGAAAAAGTGGGAAGACAAAAATTCTAATTGGTACATGGTGCATGTGGAGCCACTAAAAAATAAGAAGAAAAATGAGGAGGTTGATATCTGGGAGGAGAAAAGAAAAGAGCAGACTTTAAGCATGGTAAAGTCTCATGTCAGAATTTGGAGGGTAATGTAAGGAATTTTGATTTTGCCCAGCGAAAACATCTCATGTGCAATACACATAAAGGTATGGAAGAGGAAAGGACATGTGAGGATATGTAGTGCATGATTTATATGTCACTTGAGGAGGATTGTATATGAGAATAAGTACATAGGGTGACAAAAAGTTCATTGGAGGAGGCTCAGACCCATGAAGAGATACAATGGGAAATGAAAAGGTCATTGAAAGAGGCTCACGCTTGTGAAGAATTGCAACACATGACACAACGATATTTGGCGGAATCCTATGTGAGCAAAGAAATACAACACACAAAGAAACAACCATTGGAGGAAGATTGTAGACAAAATGAGCTACGACAAGCTGATTAGAAAGCACATGAAGAACAACACCTAGAGGAATTGCAACACACAACATGCACAAAAGCCTTGCACAAATTGGGTGACAAGGAGGAACATAAAGACCAAGTAAGTTATTTCTTGCGTTGTTGTTTTTGAATGTTAAATGATCCAGAGTCTACAAATAATTTGACACAAATGTTAGCTACCTGTATAAGGGAATAAGGAGTGGAGCAAACCATATCAGCTCCTCTTTCAGAAAGAGATGTGTGTCAGGTCAACAAGAAAAATCACACTTGATGAGAGTTCAAGATGAAAGAAGATATTGGTGGCTATGAAATAGATGGATTCATGTTCGATTTGCATTCCAACGTGAGTATTTTTCCAAAGAAATACTAGAAGGTGATCGGTAAACCAAAATTGGTCTAGTCACCCATCCAACTACTATTGGAAAATCAATACAATATCTACCCAATAGGATGACTAGAAAAAGTGAAAGTTGTTAGCACTAGAAGTCACCTTCAGATTGCATTGAAGGTAAGCCCAGTACCCATCAGGTTATATGTCACTATGATTGAATCTTAAGAGGTCAAATGGGCGCAAACTCAAGATAATATCGTTTTAACTTAGAAAACTGGACCAACATGCACAAGCAGTTGAGGTCTTGATCAACTTTAGTCGGTAAGTTGTAGTAAAGGTGAATAGGGGGAAGAATGGTAAGGAGAATGTAGAGGTCTGCTATGAACATCATGTCTTCCAATAGCCTAAAGAGGAAAAACTTCAAACACAAGATCCTCTTAGATTCAAAGTTTTAGAAAACTGAAGCATATCATAACAACGTTGTAATCAAACATACATCGCAATAAAGTTAAAACACTCCATGTGAATCCTTCAATCATGGATACTTCAGTATCAGAGGAAAAGAAGGTGAAGGAGAAAGCTGACTTATATTAAACAAGAAGTCTCAAATCAAAATACATAACCAAAGAACCAGAGCTTCATCAAAACTTTACAATACAGGAGCCTTTCTCAACCATCGACCATAACAAAATATAAAAAATACATACTTATACTCAGAAATGAATACAACCACCATAGGAGCGATCAAGTCATGGAATTCAAAGCTTTACATCTGAACCTTCTCTACAGACTCTGCATGCAGAATTATATCATACACGAGCTCTTTTGTGTGGACCTTCTCTGTCAGACTGCACATGCATCTCTCTATTGGATGTGAGCTTAGATCTACTAGTCCTTTATGGATTTCCATTTATGGGGGGGATATGATGTTTCAACCACCTCCCTCACTTTCGTTAACTACTTGAATCGGGATCATAATGGGCCTGGGTCAACTCAGAACCTGGAAAACATGTTGGTCGCACTCTGAATATCTGCCACCTGTGCTTTACTGGGCCTTTGCAGAGAGAACTGGAAAGCATAGGTGGAGGAAGGAGAGGGTGAGTGGACAAGGTGATGGCACAAACTCACATGGAATGATGAGTGAACGATGACCAGGTGGAAGGATGAGGGTGGCGGTGATTGGTAATGCGTGGGTTCCAGTATGTGGGAGATGAGGTATAAAGGCATGAGGATGAAGTGGAAAAGGGAGAGGACGTGGAGGCGTAGGGGAGTGACAGGTCAGGGGTAAATGATGATAATAGGGGAGGGGACATGGAGTGGAAGTGGAAGACAGATGTCGAGAGATGAGAGGGGGGGGGAAATGATGACAGAATGGGATAGGAGTGCGGTTGGACGAGTGGAGGATAGGTGTCGGCAAGAACGCGAGTAGTATTTGGAGGCGGTAAGGTGGTTAGATTAGAAGGGGAGGGTTATGTGATAAGCGGTAATGAGCAGGGGGTGTATGAGTTTTTGTGAAGGCGACGTGATAGTAGGGGTCCCACACCAAAAAACCACCAACTCAGACCCCCCCTATTAAACGAAGAAGATCGAGGGGAGGTTCTGATATTGGATGTGGACCGTATATCTAAGCGCACCCTGCTCGGATGCTCAGACTTGCGCTCTCCTTATAAAAACATGCCAAACTATCAAATCTCCAAAGACTTAGGATAAAAACATGAAAGGGGTCATGCTAAGACCCCTTTCTTGCATTTTTTCACCAAGGTGTTATTTCCTAAGGGAAAAACACCCTTCTATCAAAAATATGTGCTAACATTAGGCTCCATGGGGGATAGAGACCTCCCTGTGAGGATTTAATAACTTCAGTAGCTTTAGTGCCTTGTCTTAGGGATATGGGGTCAGTTATTAAAACAGAAATAAGAATGATATTTACAATGACATGCAAAAGCCACTCATGGCTCAAGCAAAGAACCTCTTCAGAAAACGCCCATTTATAGGGCCACCAAAAACTTCAGCTTCCTCCAAATTCTACAACATGTAAGTATTATTTGAAAACACCTTAGAAACTTTGAAGGGTCCAATCCACATGGATTCAAATTTATCGTGCTTGCCTTTGTCTTGCTTAGGTGCATCCCATTTGAGTACTAGATCTCCCTGCTGGAAATCCTCTTTTCTCACCTTCCTGTCAAAGGCCTGCTTGATCTTCAGTTGATGGTCAGGTTTTTTATCCAACAATTGTTCCCTAGTCTGTTGCACTTCTACCAGCTGTTGTATTTTTCGGATCATATCATCAGGTTCCCCTTGGTAGTATTGGAAGAATTTTTCCACCGGAAAGTAAAGATGAGAAGGAGAAATTGCCTCAACTCCATACACAATATGAAAAGGAGAGACCCCAAGAGATCTCTTTGTTGTCACTCTATCATCCCATAAAGCGAACTTGAGCTTTGAATCCCATGCTTTCTTGTTGTCCTCTAACAATCTCTTGATGATATTTATAAGGATCTTGATAGAGGATTCTGCCAATCCATTCCCTTGGGGTTAATAAGGAGTAGAGTGAACCAATGAAATTCCAAATTGTTCACAAAACTGAAACAATGGTTCATCCTTGAAAGATGCAACATTATCAGTGACAATTCTTCTCATAAAACCAAATCTTTCCATAATATCCTCGAGAAAACAAATGATTACTTTGTGGGAAGCACTCCTTGTGGGAATGGCTTCTATCCACTTGGTAAAGTAATCAGTGGTAGTCAAAATCCATCTGTGTTGACCACTTGAAGTAGGATGAATCTTCCCAATAAAATCTAGGCCCCACTGCTGAAAGGGTCCTGAATCTACCATAGGCTTCAATGGAAAAGACTTGATTTGTTTCTTCCCAGAGAATTTCTAACACTTAACAAAAGCCCTGATATTTGCACAAACATTGGTGAATAGATTGGGCCAGAAATATCCATCCCTGAGAATCTTATAGGCCGTGGTTCTCCAGAAGTGATTCCCCCCACATAAATTGTCATGAAAATCAAACATAATATTTTGGGCCTCTTGTGGCTCTAAACATCTCAAAAACACTCCCAGATGATCTTTCCAATACAAGACTTGATCAATGAGATAGTATTTAATTGATTTAATCTTTAAATCTCTTACCTTGTTCTTCTTCATAGCATCAGGAGGCTGCAACGTTTGTAGAAAAAATATAATGTCCTTGTACCAGGCACATCCTGCTAATGGAGGGATGACCTGAGAACATTTATCAGACAACTCGGCCTGATTTTCTAAGGAAGTGTTGATGAAATTAACCCCAAAATAATTGCAATTAGATTCATCCAGCAACCTAGATAAACCTTGGCCTTTAACCAATTTGGTGGGCTTTATTTCAATATCAAATTCAAGGATTTTGGAAATCCACTTGCTCCTTCTTCCATCTATGTCAGGCTGAATGAGAATCTCCTTCACAAAAGTTGAAGGGACATATGCAATGGCTCTTGAATGAATAAAATAGACCCTGGAATCCTTGAGGGATTTAATCAAAGCATAGGCATGTTTTTCCATGATGTCATATTTTAGCTCAGCATCTCTCAATTCCCTACTAAAAAAGGAAATGGGATGCTCTAATCCTTCAACATTCTTCTGTAATAAAATAGTTGCTATTGTGTGAGATGAAGCAAATGAAAAAATTCGAAAATCCTTGGAGTAGTTTGGGCTAATGAGCACATGTGCTTCAATCAAGGCCTTATTTATTCAATCGAAAGAATCACAAGATTCAACATTCCATTTGATTTCATTTCTTTTCCTCAACATGGTTGTAATATGCTTTACCGGTTCAATAAAATTAGAAACAAACATTCTCAAAAAATTAATTTTCTCCAAGAAAGACAGAACTTCATTCTTGGATCTAGGGAGTGACAAGGTTTGGATGGTTACCAGCCTGCTGGGATCAATCCTTACCCCCTCAGCTAATGTTATGTACCCTAGTAACTTTCCCTCCTTCATGGAAAACAATGACTTTTTAGGATTTAAGGAGAGACCAAACTTTCTGCATTTCAAGAAGACCTTTCTCATATGATAACAATGCTCTTTATCAAACCTGGAGAAAACTATAATTTCATCCAGATAGATGACTACAAATTTTTCTTTTTCTTGAATGAAGGCGATGTCCATAGCTCACTAGAAGGTTGCCCCTGCGTTCATCAATCCAAAGGGCATCTTAGAGTACATGAATGTACCCCAAGGAGTAGTGAAAGTTGTTTTCTCTCTGTCTTCAGGCAAGACAAAGATCTGATTGTAGCTAGAAAATCCATCAATCATGGAGATCCTAGATGCACCTATCACCCTCTGTAATATGTGCTCCATATTTGACACAGGGTAATTATCCTTCTTAGATCTTCTGTTCAAGTTTCAGAAATCGACACAAAAGTCTGATTTCTCCACTCTTCTTTCTCAATGGGACCAAGTTGGCCACCCACTCAAAATTTCTCAAAGGAACGATAATCTTGGCATCCAGAAGATTTTTTACCTCTCTCCATAATAGGCAAAAGAATAGGATTTATTTGTCTCAATTTCTGCCTAAATGGTGTGGCCTCTTCCTTCAATGAGATCTTATGCTCAATGATACTTGTGTCATATGTTCTGAGATCTTTATAAGTCTAGGAAAACACATCAGCAAACTCTTTTAACAGTTCTGCATATTCATCCCTTTGTTCCCTCAACGTACTTCTTGACAACTTGAAAAATTTTGGATCTTTCTCTGTACCAATATTGGACTTAGTTACATCAGCGCCAACAGCCGATCCTTTAACTTTCATTGCCACATCATTTTTGTCAAATAGTATTTCCAAAGGAACGAGTCCCTTTGGAATATTATTTCTAGGCAACTGAATAATATGATGATTAGCAATTTTGTTTAGGAAAATATCAGCGTGAGTATTACTTTCAAAATCATGATCTTGGTCAATATGTAATGCATAAAAATCACCAACATTCTCAAGGAATATTTTGATCTCAAGATCATCCTCAAACACTTTCCAATGCTTGGCATTGTCAGGTATAGAGGGTCTATATTTCACTTCTACATCATACATGAGTTTCGGTGGCAAAGGGACTCTGAAATTACTTGCTAAAACAACCAAAGAATCTACCATAGTCTTTCTTTTCTCTTTGAATAAATGAAATGTTGAAAGCTAAGAAAAAACTGTCAACTAGGTCCCACTCTTCATTTCTATAAGTTCTTAGCCTAGGGTTCTTAGCTTGATAAATATTTTTTATTTGATGGACTATTAATTCAACATCCCTAAACACTGATATATCCTCAATATTCATGTCCTTTGCATCCCTCAAACCCAAAACAAGAGCTTCATACTCTGCCACATTATTGGTAGTTTCAAATTATAACTTGTAGGACAAAGATATAATCTATTGAGTAGGTGAAACAAAGACCACTCCAGCACCAACACCTTCCCTAGAAGAGGCTCTGTCAAAGAACATCTTCCAAATAGAAGTGATTGGAGAAGAATATTCACAAAAAGTAATGGATTGTTTTCTGATTTCAAGAGGAGGCTCAAGAGCATCAGCGAGCTGCAATAAAATGGACCCCAAATCAGTATCAAGTGAAAATATAGGATGGTTGGTGGGGTTTTCTTCATCATTAATAATCTAGGCCATATGAGCTTCGTTGTAAAGTCTTATATGATCCTCCCCAAACATGGGAATGGTATCATATGTGAGGTCCATCTGTAAGGTTTCCCCGAGTCTTTTTATCCAAGATCTTGACAAGAGCATGCCAAAATTGGGGGTAACATCAACCACCATGATATCTATGACCACACTTTTCATGGGAAACTGAAACAAGGTCACAACTAGATCTTTGATGACCCCAATACCTTTCACTTTCCTAGAGTCAAAATAATATAAGTCATGGTAGGTCTTTGTGATTTCTAATCCAATTTCATCCATGACAATTTTGGGCATGATATTATGAGATGCCCCTGAGTCCATCAAACATTTATGCAACACCTTATCATGGATGTTCAATGAAGTATAGAAAGGAGGGGAGGAGTCCTCTCTATATTCCACTAGAGGTCCCAGTATGACAATAGGGTTTTCATATTGAAGATTTACTGAATCAGTGGCATGAGATGAAGGTTTGGGCTGCAACATTTTGGAGAGGTAACTTTTGAAGTCTTCATGCTTGAAAAACTCTGAAAGGGGTACGAGGTTTCTAATTTTTTGAATTTCATGCTCAAAATTAAAAGAGGAGGGGGGATTTAGAATATCCCTCACTTCTGGGGTAGGGATTTTGGTCACTGGTGGGGAGTTATGTGCCTTCTTTTATTTGCTATTGTCTATGACATCTTTAGCAGGCTTTCTTCTCTGGAAGGCTCATCGGGAATGCCATATTTCCCTTCTTTATTTTTGGACCCAAGGTTGTATTTATTTAGATTGCTACTAGTCTTCTCCACCTTACTCAGCTCATTTAGTTGGTTGTCCATGAGAGAATCCTTGTATGCATATTGGGTTAGATGGGGAAATGAGGAGGTGTCTCCAAGACAATGGATTTTAGGATCAACCTCTTCTCTTCATCAATAACAAGGTTATTTTGGAGAGGGGCTTCAATTCTCTGATCGTCCCTATCCCTACTTCTTTGATCTCTTTGGATAATCTAAGGGGTGTTATTTGGTCTTCTGAATTTACCCCTATTTTCAGCATTAGGGGGATTCTTATAGCTCTGCTTTCCTTCCAGCTTCAACTTTTCCACCTCAGTAGAAAGTGACTTTACCAACTTGGTCAATTCGTCTACTTAGGAGTGGGCAACAGAGGAACCATAGGTTGAAGCTTCAGACCTCCCCTTTCCTCTGTATGCATCAACCTTACTCCTAATTTTGTCAACTGCCAATATATTGGAATCCACTTCCAGGGCCACATCTTGCATATGAGCCAAAGAAGTAGCTCTTCTTTCTCTTAACAAGAGGCAGAAACCAGGGTCAAAAGAACTAGCATAGTAATTTTGGTAGAGGTTTTTGTAGGTTTAATCTCAGCAGGGATCTTATTATAAATTTTATTAAACCTCTTTGAAAAGTCATAAACAGATTCCCCTTCTCCTTTCCTCATTGATCCAAACTCTGTAATTTAGGAAAGGAAATCTTTTTTATCCCCCCATGTCTCAAGAACACATCATATAGGGCTTCAATCCCATCAAAAGATCCGGGAGACAAGGCCCTAAACCATTTTCTAGCCTTTCCATCAAGGCTATGAACAAAAATTCTCATCCATACATACTCATTCACAATGACATAATTATCTACATAACTGTAAAAGGTTACAAGGTGCTCTTCTGCAGTTATGTCTCCCTCACCTGTGAACTTAGACCACTGCTTAAGGTAGCCACCAACTGGAAGAGCGTTCAGGGGCTGAGGAAAAACAAGAGGGGAGTATCTAGAAACCACTATGGAATCCATTTTGTTCCTAGGGGGATTAGCAATCACCATTGGGATGTGAACTAGAGGAGAACCAGGAGGAGATGGGGTTTGAACAGGTGATACTACAACCGTGTTTCTAGGAGAAAGGGGAAATGGATGAGGGTTTGGAGGAGAGGCTATAGGGCTCGAGGGAACAGAGGTTTCCCCTTCTGTAAACACAATAACTCTAATAGGGGGAGGAGTGGTAAAAACCAGAGTGGGGAAATATTCTAAGGTATTGGGTTTAAGCCATGGTACGAATTTAGAGGAAACAAGAGTGTCAAATCTTTCTCCTTCCAAACCGAGACTAGGAGGGGATAAATCAACACGAACACTCCCAAAATTTAGGCTTCTGGAAACTCCAATAGATGGTATAACAGGAGAATGAGAAGAAGATAATGGATTTTCTAAAGAAGGATTATGAAAGTTACCAGAAATACCTAGTACAACAACTGAAGTACCTTCCTAAGGGGTCTTTCCTTTTCTGATAATTTTCTCTAGATCAGCTTCAGGTGTTTCTAGAGGCAGTTGTGGAGTAGACCTCGTGTGGCTACCTTTTGGATCCACAACTGAAACAGTGGAGTCTCCAAGTGCAAGTTGCAATATTCAATGGTAATGATATCTGATGCACCTTCATAATCATTACTTCTTTCTCGTTCTATCCTAGGGAAATGTCTTCAATTCGTTCCCCGACAATGACACTAGAAATGTTAGCACTAGAAGGCACCTTCATATTGAATTGAAGGTAAACCTAATACCTATTAGTTTATATGTCACTATGAATGAATTTTAAGAGGTCAAATGGGCGCAAACTCAAGATAATATTGTGTTAACTCAGAAAACTAGATCACCATGCACAAGTAGTTGAGGTCTTGATCAAATTCAGTCAGTAAGTTGTAGTAAAGGTGAATAGGGGGAAGAATGGTAAGGAGAATGTATAGGTCTTCTATGGAAATCCGGTCTTCCAGTAGCCTAAGGAGGAAAAAATTCAAACACAAGATCCTCTTAGATTCAAAGTTTCAGGAAACTGAAGCATATCATAACAACATTGTAATCAAACATACATCACAATACAAATAAAACAATCCATGTGAATCCTTCAATCAAGGATACTTCAGTATCAGAGGCAAACAAGATGAAGGAGAAAGCTAACTTAGATTAAACAATAAGTCTCAAATCAAAATACATAACCAGAGAACTAGAGCTTCATCAAAACTTTACAATATGGGAGCTTTTCTTAACTATCGACCATAACAAAATATCAAAAATACATAATTATACTCAAGACTGACTACAACCACCAAAGGAGAAATCGATTCATGGAATTCAAATATTTACATCTGAACGTTCTCTGCAGACTGTGCATGTAGAATTCTGTCAGAAGTGAGCTCTTTTGTCTAGACCTTCTCTGTCAGACTACACATGCAACTCTCTTTTGGACATGCACTTAGATCTGCCAGTACTTTCTGGCTTTCCAATTATAGGGGGGAGACGATGTTTCAACCACCTCCCTCACTTTCATTAACTACCTGCATCAGGACCAGAATGGGCCTGAGTAATCTCAGAACTTGGAAAATGTGTTGGCCGCACTCAAAATATCTTCCACATGTGCTTTGTTGGGCCTTTGCAAAGAGAACTGGCAGGTGGACATGGAGCAAGGTGAGGGCGAGTGGGCGAGGTGATGGCGGAAAGTCACATGGAATGATGAGTGAACGATGGCTAGGTGGAAGGATGTGGGTGGCGATGACTGGGAATGCGTGGCCGCCAGTATGCAGGAGATGAGGTGTAAAGGTGTGAGGGTGATGTGGAAAAGGGAGAGGATGTGGAGGCAGAGGGGAGTGAAGGGTCAGAGGTAAATGATGATAACAAGGGAGGGGAAATGGAGATGGAGTGGAATACATGTTTCGAAAAATGAGAGGG
>JASDQU010261345.1:0-10007 GCA_032191745.1 Picea mariana
TGCTATCAGATGCGATCCACATACTTGCAGCAATTCCACCTCAACATCAAGTATAAAATAGGAATCACCAATCACGTCATTGATTTCCCCAGCAGACCTCCAGTCATGCCACTCACCATGATGCTATAATCTTGTGCCCATGAGACCTATGGATGGCCCCAACTCTATGAGACAGACCCAGACTTCACCACCACGTACCAAATGTTGGGCGCAAACAGAGTTGTCGCTAATTTCCATCTTTAGGAGGGGTTGTTGTGTCATCTAGGCCATATCTGCATTCCATCAAGAGAGAAAGTGAAGGTGATATGGGAATCCCACTACATTCATGTGGCAGGACACTTCAATGTCAAAAATATAGCCACAATGCTAAAAAAACATTTTTACTGGCTAAAACTTTGATAGGAGGTCAACAAGTATATCAAGTCCTGCACTACCTGTGCTATTGCCAAAAAGACCACTATGAAATAGGGCTTGTACACCCCTCTGCCTACTCTTTAAAGGCCATGGGAATCCATCTCAGTGGACTAAATGTCGGGCCTCCCATCCACCATGTAGGTAAATGACTATTTTTTTGTGGTTTTTGATCACTCTTATAAGATGACGATTTTGGTCACCTGCAAGAAGAATATCACAACAGAGGCCACTGCCAAGCTCTTCTTTGAATGATTCTAGGTACATTTTGGAATCCCACAAACCATTGTCTCATATCGGGACATCATAATTCTCATCACATTCTGGTCGAACCTCTGGTCACTTCTAGACAATAAGATCACCAAATCCACGACCCTCCACCCCCAAACAGATGGACAAACTGAGGTTGTAAATGGAATGATCATGCATATCTTGCGCATGTATAATTCTAAGCACCCTCACACATTGTATGAGAGTCTTCCCTATGTCCATCATAGCTACAATCGAACCCTACATATCTCAACCGACCATAGCCCCTTTCAGGTGGGGTTGGGATTCCAACCATTGGGTCCCATAGATGTTGCACTACCCCTTGCAGTAACCTCGACCAAATCCTCTCTTGCTCCAACTGAAGATGGCAAAGCCAACCAGTTCATTGAGAGGATCCAACACATCTGACAACAGGTTCAAGATATCCTACATAATTCCAATAACAAGTACAAGGAGCACCATGATCAACACTGGGTGCCACATAAGTTTCAGGTGGGTGACAAAGTTTGGTTGCACTTGTAGAAAGAACGCCTTACAGGACCCCATCATAAACTTCACCCACTCTGTTATGGGTTTTACACCATCATGAAGGTTGTGGGGGATAATTATTTTGAGCTCAAAATTCCTCCTTTTCTTGTTCTGCACCCAGTGTTCAGTGTGGATCTCCTTCGACCTTATTTCCCACCATTATTGGACAACTCAGAGGTAGCAGAAAAAATGAAACCAATAAAGCTCAACCCTGAATTCATACAATAGGAATCCAGTGATCATATTGTTGACAAACAGGTCAAGGGCACTTTCCAACAAAGTATCTAGCTTTATCAAGTTGTCAAAACAGGGCAACTCCTACACCAAGGCAAGTGGCTCACCTGGGGCCAAATTCAGTAGAAATTTCCTCATTTGATGGGGACACTCAATGAAATGGATACCATTTATTCCTAAGGGGGGAGGATTGATCTATATGGATTTAGGTGGCCTCCCACCTATTCCAACTGACTCATTTTGGCAGTTTTCTAGTTTGGCTGATTTTTCCTAGTTTTCGGGTCTCTGACTTCTGGGGTCGTTTTGAGCCCCTAAACAACGTTTTTAGGGCTTGCCACAATCAAATTGTACACGGTGTCGGTGTCTAATAGAGACATGTGTATTCCTCAGATAGACCTTTCCAACAGTCTATCATGCGCCTAAAACAGAGATTGTATGCAAAGTTATGACCATGGGAAGTTGATGTACTAACTTACCCAAATAGGGCCCACATGACTTTTCACACTTCATCTCCCAGGGTTAGGTTTTTGGATGTATATGGTTTTTGAAATTCTTGTTTATTGTAAAAAAAAGGCCTTTAGAGCCTCATTGTAATCATCTTCTTGCGAATGAGTGCAGCCGTGACATCTCTTCTCAAAGATAAGTCGCCACCATTCGAGCAAGCTTGTTTTCCACTGCATTTTACAGTTTCAGCTTATTTCCTTATTGAATAAAAACCAGTTTTTATGTATATCCGTTATTCAGTGTTAAGAATATTTTGATAGTAATATGTATTCATTTTATTCTTCTCATAAAATCTGGATCATAACTATTTCTAAGTACTCTACTTATTTTGACGAAAGAGCAATGTCCTATTTTGTTTTGCAGGCCAAAGTGACAGGTCTTGAACCAAGGCTAGAAACATAACCTGTAGTATAATTTCAATCATCAGGGTCATCGTCCCAATATGAATCAGTGAAACCAACCAATAAAGGAGTCTCCCTTGATATATAATGTATCTTGAATTGAATTGTACCTCATATATATTGATGTATCCTCTTAATTACTTTCAAAAGTATTTCATGGGGTGTTTACACATATTGGGAAACAATACCAACATCAAAGGAAATATTAGGAAAAGTATGATTCAAGTATAATATCTTACCAACTATATAACGGTATAAAGTGGAATCAACTTCGGGATAAGTACAAGTGGCAGCAAGTTTCACTCTAGACTAGAAGGGAGAAGGGGTCCATTTAGAATCTTCCATGTGAAAGTGACACAGAAGGTCGCAAGTATACTTAGATTGGGAAAAAAAATTCCTTCCTCGGTTTTCAAAACTTGGAGGCCAAGGAAATAATCCAAATAGCCTAAGTCAATCATTTCAAATTCCTTCTTAAGGATATTTTTCACATGGATTAAAAGGTTTGTATCACTACAAGTGAGGATAAGGTCATCAACATAAAACAAGGATTATGAGATGGATTCCTACTTTCTTGGTATAGACATTAGGGGCAGAATGACATCTAGAAAATCACAATTATACTTAGATTGGGAAAAAAATTCCTTTCTGGGTTTTCAAAACTTGGAGGCCAAGGAAATTATCTAAATAGCCTAAGCCGATCATTTCAATTTCCTTCTTAAGGTTTTTCTTCACATGGATTAAAATTTTTGCATCACTATTAGTGAGGATAAGGTCATCAACATAAGGAACACGGATTACAAGATGGATTCCTACTTTCTTTGTATAGACATTAGGGGCAGAATGACATCTAGAAAATACGGTATCAAGAAGAAAGTTGTCCATTTTGGCATATGAATCTTGATGAGCTTGCTTAAGACCATAAAGAGATTTCTTAAGGTGATAAACAGGGATGGATTCATTTTGAACATAGCTAGGAGGTTCTTCCATTTAGATTTATTCTTGCAAATCCCCATGTAGCAATCTAGATTTAACATCCATCTAATAGACCTACCATTTATTTGAGGAATAAAGGGAAATAAAAAGGCATATGGAATTCATTTTGGCTATGGGGGAAAAGGTTTCATTATAGTGAATGCCTTCAACTTGAGAGAATCCTTTAGAAACGAGCCAGGCCTTGTGTCTTTAAACACTTCCATCTAATGAATACTTAGTTCTGTACATCCATTTACATTGGATAGAGGATGATCTAGAGTGGATGCAAGTACCAGTGAGGCACCATCAAAGTAAGGTGGTTGATGGAGTGACATTCACCCATGAAGGAGGAAAAACATGTAGAGGAGGGTGTGTTAAATCCCATGAACTAAAGTGATGGGTGTTGGTGGGGGGTGGAATGTTCCAACCTATTGGGATCAAATGTGGTGGCTCACCTTCGTTGGCATCCCCATGTATCATCACTTCCTTGTCACCAGATACAGGGGAGAATCATATGCATTATTCCAAGGACTACATATTACAAAAAATCAGTAGATAATTCAGTTGAATACTACTGGGGATTAAAAAAACACTATTAGATATTTTGTGGTAGGATATTATCCAAAGGATGTGTTTTTTTGGTCATCATTATTTGTATCGAAATCCTACACAAAGGTTTCTCGTCTGACTCATTTTTTCATGTTTTTCTAGAAAACAATATACATGAAGATGAAATGGATAACAAAGTCATTGGAAAGACCCTAGGATCATTATGGGTTGATGAGAATTTTCAATATTTACCACGCCCCCTAATGTTGGTTATGAATCCCACCAAGGACGGGGCCCATGGGGGTATCATGGATATGGAGCATGCATGTGGGTGAAAATGGTTCATTTGTCCCTTTTTTTAATTTGGGAACAAATCTCTTGGGCCCTCTGTATTACGTACTAAGTGGGATAAATGACTTCTAGAGACATGGAATTAGTATGGCTCATGGGCGATGGGATGTCTACGCGTGGGAGCGTTTCCATGGATGGTCTTGTGATCTCATCCAATGGGAGTTTTCCTTCTTTGTGTCGATATCAATCATACGAGAAAGTGGGTATAAAAGCAATGTATACATAGAGGAATTGACTAGCTCCTATCTCATTAGCACCCATAGGAGAAGTTATAAGCATAGGTTGGTGACACAAAGAACTTGTAGAATGAAGGCATCTGTTTGGAACAATTTAGAAGGGATACAATCAGGCAGGAGGAAGGTGGAAATTATAGGGAGATGGATTTCTATTATCATGCTTGGTTATGTCTTGGGTGGATCTCGTGTGGATTTGTCATCTTGGTGTTATTTTTCCCTAACAGTGTTGTGAAATATAAGGAGTAGATTTTGGATCACTATTTTGATATATTGTTCTATCTCTTTTAGAATAATTAGAGAGTTGTGTCAACCTGGGGATCCTCTTCTTTGCTCATTCGTTTTTGCCACCTGCTTTGGGATCATTCCCTTTGGTTGGTGTTCTACATTCCTACTCAATTTGATGAAATTGAAGGAAGTGAAAGGAGGGGATGACATGAGGAGGCATTGGAATAGGATGAGTTGGCCACCCTGCAAAGTTTTTAGATCTCAATAAATTCTCTAAACTCCATGATTTCATTTGTGGTTTACATCTAACACAACATCATTTCATGGTGGGTCAATTGCGTGACGAGATGGAAGTGTTACAATCTCAATTGGAAGTGTTCCATCTCTGCCACCCTCTGTCAGCTTCTCTTAATGATCAGTTAGGGTCAGTGGAAGTTTCTTCGACCCAACATGATGTTTCTGCTCTTCCATACTCAAATGCACCAATAGAAAACTCAAACATGGAGGATGAGATTCTAGGTAATCTTCCTTCTTTTGATAAATAATGTTTTTCTTTTCCATTTGTTTACTTGGAACATTCTACAGAGTCTACCTGGTTCAACATTGTACTGAATATAAAACTTGGATGAATAGGAGGTATGGCTTAGATAGTTGGTATACTACTATTTTGGAGACTCTGATTTTTTTTTGTGTGTTTACTTGAAGCCTCTTTTACTAATCTGTATGCTTCAAATGCACCTTTAATGCAATATCAATATACCATATCTTACAAAAAAAAAATATTTTTCTATTTATACAAAGATAATTTCTTATTTTTCAAAGTAATAAACAATGAATTTCTAGGCCATGATTGATACCTTAAACTACCTTATAGTTCTTATGACAAGGATGTATGGCCTCCAATGTTAATACAGTTTCTCTTAGTATTTTTTTTCACATGAGGGATGGGTTACTAGGATTTAACCATTGTAAGGGAATCAAAACATGGGAGTTAGGATCTAGAGAAAACTTCCAGGGTTAGTAGGACATTAAATCCTTCAAATCATCATGCAAGCCCTCTAAAGGAGATATTCAATGTCCAAGTGCAATATGGGTTATCCTATAATGCCTTGGATAATTGTAGTTTAGTTAGGGGGATAATATGGGTTACTTAGGTAGGTACCCAAGAGGAATAATAATATATAAGTATTGTTATCTATGAAGGCAACTTGTAGTAAATAAGGCCTAGTGTGAACAAAATAAATGTAAGAGGGTTTACTAGAAGGTTCCTCCTCTAGAATGTTTTTGTGTTGTAATTAACACTATATAAAGGGGTGTAAACAATGTAATGAGAATGTTTAGAAGTATTTTATTTGGAATGTATCTCATTAGGAGGTTTCCCAGTTGAAGAGGTAAGTGATCAGGGGTGGATCCATTCCTTAAAAGGATAGATTGTACAATGTTTCCCTACCTTAACAGTTTTCATATAATAAAGTGGGATTTCATCTATACCTTGTGTGGTGATTTATTATTTAGATATTTGGTACTTAACGATAGTAGGGATGGGTTTGAAGTCCTTTTGAATGGTCATGAGAGGAAAATAAGACCCTTGGGCCCTAGATGAAGCCTCTAGAGAGTAAGGGCCATGGACAAGGCCATAAACCCAAAAACATGCTAAGTATAAGAGATCATTTTTCTAGAGTGGGATATTGGAACAAATTGAGGTTCTGTGCACTAGGAAAGGGTATCAAACAATGATTTGGGGAGAAATTGATAGAATCAAGCCCTAAATTAAAATTATATAGCTAATGGGACAGGATCAAAGATCCAAATAATACATAGATTCTTTAAAGTGTATATTTATATTACAAGTGGGATATGGACGCAATCAAATGTTTTTGTGTAATAGGGATGGGTATTAATTCCTTAACCATATTCAAGGGAGGAAAACAAATTCCTTATGCCATAAATGGATCTCTAGGGGACATTGACCATTGACATGACGTCAAACCACAATATAATCCATTAGATCTGATATTTTCTCCCCATGCCGAATATCGGTAGCAACATGAGGTATTGCATACTATGCATAGATGATTTTAGGGGCTAAATTTCGCTCATGGGATAATTTTCCATGGTTTTTCCAAAAATGAGATTCGCTATTTTTAAAATGATTCACCCAAATTCTATAGGATAAAACTATTTTACCTTAAAAATCACCAAAAATTTATAAAAACTATATAAAATCCTTAGAAATTTGAAAATTTTTACAAAGATATCGCCAAAGATTTATAGTTGGCATATAAAGGATTAGTAAGATTCGCTAAGGTTTCTACATTTTAAAATAAATTTCCATCCTTAAAATCATCCCTGATACTATGAGTGGGTCTTAAGGAATTAGTTGTGGTTAAGAGAGGAAAATAAGGCCCTTTGGACCTAAATGAATCCTTTAGGGATCAAGGGCCATAAAAAACTCCATAAAACACATAGCATGTCCTCTATAGTGGTTCATTATCTTTTTAGTGAGAGATGGGCACCATTACAATGTTTTATGCATTAGGGATGAGTTTTGAGGCATTAACTAAGGTTGGGCAATAAACCTAGGGAATTATATAGTAGAAAACGATTCTTAGGATAATGGGTAATGATCAAGTCCATAAGCTATAAAATAAACCCTCTAAAAGGACCTTTTGTATACAAGTGTGACAGGGGTTCCATTAGGAGGTTTTAAGTAGTAGCAATGGATCTTGGGGCCTTAATCATGGTTACGGGAGGAAAATAAGGTACTTAATCCCTACATGAATCTTAGATTCCTTATGAGAGGTGAAATATTCCTTAAACCACCACAAAATTCCTATGAAAAGTCTCTTTTTCCTTGAGTGGGATATGGATACCATTAGGAAGTTTTTCACACAAGAGATGGATCTCAGGCCTTTTCCCAAGATAAATCTGATATCACCTTGGTCCCTAAAGTAGGTCTTAAATCACCACATGTACGTAGATCATTGGCCTCTTGGTGTGATATGGGTTTCACTAAGATATTTTAAGTACTATATATGGGTATCATGGCATTGATCATGGTTGATGAAATAAAACAATGGTTAATCATCTAAGGCTAATAATCATTTAATAAAATCTTTGTTTGACAACACATGTATTCCAGTAGAGGATAAACACCTTCAATAACCACTCACAACTATATCAAATATCAACACACTGATGTTTTGATGTGGTAAAACCCCTATGGGGGAACATCCACAACCCTAACCAATGTGGCCACTTGGAGAAATTTATTAATGCAAAAGAAAAATATTACAAAGAGATTTACAAGTGATTTTCTTAGAATCAATCATCAAAAAATGACCCTCCATGCTCTTTAAATAGAGATTATGGACTAATCGAGTGTTAATACACATATCAATGTAGTCATTAATATCAAGGAGAATATAAACCATTGGATCACTCTATGTTGGGAAAATATCGTGATCATTAAATTACCTAACTACAAATCCATACTAATGCATAATAAAGAAACACACTTTTACCTAATGACACAGTAGACCATGTTGATCTTAACTAGCTCCTAAGTGTCTAAATGTCCTAACATCCCCCCTTAATAACAACTTGTGATAGGATTGAAGTATGTACAAAGGAAACACAATAGAATAAGGTAGGAGGAATTAGAGCCTATCCCCCCTTAATGACAACTTCATGGACTCCTAACATAGATCAAATTTTGGAAATACTCACTTTTGTAACATTCTTTGTGAAAATGTCTGCAACTTGATCTTCTATAGGGAAAAAGAGCACTTCAATATCTCGATCATGAATGAGATTTTTGATGAAATGCATGTGTATATTGATTTATTTGCTTGATTGATGTTGAATTGGATCTTTGGAAAGATTGATGGCACTCTGATTGTTTCATCAAAGGGTGGTTGAATGATGTTGCTTGAATCCAACATATGAAAGGATTTACTGAAGCGACAAGGATTCCTAAATTGAATTAATTTTTGCTCAATACTCTACCTATGTTGAAGAAAGAGAAATATCCTTTTATTTTTTATAGGCCCAAGTGATAGTTCTTGAACCAAGGATGAAAAAATAACCTGTAGTATAATTTTGATCATCAAGATCGTCAACCCAATATGAATCAATCAAACCAACCAACAAAGGAGTCCCAATTGAGTTGTAATGTATCATGAACTGAAATCTACCTCAGATATACCAAAGTATACTATTTGTTTCTCTCAAATTTATTTCATGGGGTGTTTTCACATACTAGGAAACATTAACAACAACAAATGAAATATCAGGACAAGTATGAGACAAGTATACAAGACCACCAACTATCTAAAGTTATAAAGTGGCATCAACTTCGGGAGAAGTACAGTTTGCAAAAAAATTGACTATAGACTGGAAGGGAGAAGGGGATGCTTTAGAATATTTCATGTCAAAGTGACATAGAAGGTCGTCAACATACTTAGAATGGGAAAGAAAAATTCCTTCCTTGGTTTTCAAAACTTGGAGGCCAAGGAAATAATGAAAATAACCTACCTTAAGAACCAACTACTTGCATATACAAACACCACAAGGATTCAAAGAAAAATATAGAAGAACCACACTTTTATTATAAGAAAACTATTGAGGTAGGGAAACACCATACAATGGATCCTATTATGGAAGGGATCCTCTGTTGTTCACTTGCCTCTTTGAGGGGGAAACCTCCTAATGAACTTCATCTCCAAATACAATACTTCTCAACTTGTCTGATTACATTGCTTGAGCCCCTTTATATAGTGCTACCACCCACCTATGAACATTCTATAGGAGGAACCTTCATAGAAGTGGATCCTTCTATGAAGTCATCTTACATTTGTTATATCTAACTACCATAGTGGGCCTTATTTAATACTATAGTGGACCTATTCCACCTTACATTGAATGGCCTCCATTATTATCACTATGGACCCTTTGGACCTCCCTACCACCTCTCTATATACCTAACATTCCATCCCCCTTATGAAATTGTTGTCCTCAACACTTGTTATGAGGGTTTACAACCATATACCAGGGTCCCATTGATAAGTGTGGACCATAGTGTTGAACTAGACTAGAAAACCATGGTCCCATGTAGAAATGAAAGCCACCATGTTGAAGTAGTCCAACCTCCATTGTACACCAGGGTCCCATGTCCAAGTGCTCATGTGAACTCTACGTGGAATATATTGGAACCCAATAACCAGCTGAAATTTATGCTCCAAAGAGTGACACCTGACATGTGGATCCAAATAAGAAGATCCATCTACATAGTGGGAAAGGGTCGTAGCAGAATCTGGAAGAAATA
>JASDQU010261346.1:0-11231 GCA_032191745.1 Picea mariana
TTCGTAAAAAAGATACTTGGATATGTTTCTTCAATGACCTCCCAATTTCATGGTCTGAATCATTCTAGAAAAAAAATTATTGCAAAAATGGTGAGATGACCTGTAAATAACATACCTTAGAAAGCATCATCAAAAGAATTTATCCTCCCTTGAATTTTGGCCTTCTTTACTTCACCTTCCCTCTGAAACTCGGATTAGATATATTTTGGTTACCTCGGTCACCTGTAGATATTCAATATGCTCAAGTGTGATTAAAATGAGAGAGACTTGCCTTTTATTTATACTTTCATGTAGCTTCCTCAATGGGTCACCTTTTAACCATATTAACCCAATTTCCTTATTTAAGGGCTAACCCACTTCTAACCACTTTCCATAATTAGAAACTTCTCCATTTACTTTATTATTTAAATAATCCTCCTTGACTTTGTCACTTCACTTTATTATTTAAATAATCCTCTTTGACTTTTTTCACTTCACTTTATTATTTAAATATTCCTCTTTGACTTTGTCACTTCACTTTATTATTTAAATAATCCTTTTTGACTTTGTCACTTCACTTTATTATTTAAATAATTTATTCTTTGCAAACACTTTGACTTCTTTGACATTTTGGGGCTTCAAGCCGACATATGAGGGTCTTCCAAATTCGTAAGTCCATAACTCTCAAACTGTGAGGAGTTATGTGATGTTCCACATACCACCAAGAATGGCATGACATGTACTATCCATATAGAATAGTCTTACCTGCAAATATATCAAAACTCATACAATTATACATCAAACAAACTTGGTTCCATTACCCAAACCTTTGTGCTACCAGAATTCACTACCAAACTTTCTTCAAGGGTTGACATCAATGAAAACCAACCCAATTAATCAACAATCTCCCCCTTTGGAATTGATGGAAACACTCTGATGCAATACTGAAATCATATCACTCATGCTCCCCCCTGGAACCATGCCTGCATCTATGTTACCAATGCTCCCCCTAGAACCATGCCTTTTTCCTCTACATATCTATCAAGCCAACACTCAGAATTTGAAGGGGTGCATTACTGCTCAGTGGAAAAGTAGTTCAGATTTGGGCCTTTCGGGTGTTCTAGCTCTTGAATGGAGTTCTTTTTGCAAGGTTTTAATTGGATCGTGGGTACAATTCCAGCAAAGAGAAGACAACCTAATCTGGACTGGTGGGGACAACTCAAGCTTATTATTTGTTAAAAATGCTTTTAATGCTTTACACAAAAACAATTTGGCAGCAACAGTATGTAGGTTGGAGGAGGCATTTATGGTCTTGGGATATTTCTTTAAAAATCATACTTTTCACTTAGCTTGCAGTGGAGGAAAAAATTCTAACTTGTAATAACCTTATCAAAAAAGGCTGGGAAGGACCAAGCCTCTGCCTGTTATTCTCCAGGGACTCTAAGTTTGTCTTGCACCTAGTTTATCAAGTGCTCCTTTACTCTACAAGTGTGGTAGAAGTTATACTCTGCACTTCATATAAGCTCTTCTTGGGAAGGTGACACATTATCATATTGTTTTGATAGCTAGACCAAAAAAGAGTGGAACTTTAGTACCCTTCCCTCCTTGGCTTGCTGGTTCATTTGGCTAGAAAGAAACAAAAAATATTTGAAAATTGTAATCGTTCCATTCAGACGGTGGTTTATAAAACTATGGGAATGCTAGAAACCTCTGATGGTTTGGGGTCTTGGAATGGGAAGGGCCTTAGGAACTTAAAGACTCATGTCTTTACTTTACCTACTGTGGGATGGTTTGATGGTGCAGCTCAAGAAAATGGGATTCTGAGTGGGGCAGAAGGTGTTTTAAAAATATTAGAAGACACTAGGTACAAGTGGATTCTCAATTATGGCCCTAGTACAAACTCAAGGGATGAAATTCTACGTGTTTGGGCAACCTTATCTTTGGCTTTCTGGCCGGGCCTTGATCAACTACAAGTTTTTGGAGATTCAAAAATTGTAATTGAGTGGCTGAATTGCAAGGGAAATTTAAATGTTACCTCTCTAATGGGTTGGAAGGACAGGATCAGGGAAATAATAAAATCCTTCAGTACTCTCAGGTTTGAACATATTTTCAGAGAACAAAATGTGGAGGCAGATGCTCTCTCCAAAAAATTGCTCCAGTATCCTAAAGGGAAGATCAAATTCAACAAATGGATTGAAGGACATGAGGGCCCCTCACACTATTTACATCTCTATTAATGCCTGGCTTCCCTTTTATATTTGGAGACAATTTTACTTTTTGAGACTGTGTATTTCCATAGTAAATTCTTGTGGTTAAATTCTGTATAGTATTCATAGGATGCTATCCTGTATGATGTGGGCACTCTTTAGATCAAACATAGTCCACAAGATCTTGTAGAAATGACAATTTTCCTCTTTTTTGAAGGATCACTCTTCTGTTGGTTTGAAGTTTGGATGCTTATTTTGTCTATGTACATGTATTTGAAAACACCATATATTATAATATATTGAGAAATTTTCTGTTGGGAAAAAAAACTTAACCTCTTGTCAAAGAGGAAGAAAATTGTTTACCTTACATTTTAATATATATATTATATATTAATTTAACTTTTAACTGCAATATAATTTTTATATTAAATTATTATTATTTAAAAAAAACTATACAAATTGTCCATAATTACGCTATGAGTTAACTTAATTGTACAAATTCATGTTTAAATTAAATTTAGGAATATTAACTTATGATAATTTTTCCAAAGTCATATTTAAACTAAATTTAAGATTACATAAACAAATAAGTTGAAGGCGTTGGAATTTTAAAAGTGACTTAAGTTAGTTTTACAAATTCATTTTTAAATTAAACTTAGAAATAAAAAAGTATGATAATTGTGTCGAGTTATATTTAAATTAAGTTTAAGAATAGTAATGTATGATTATTATTGTAAAGGGGGACTCTTTTCTGCTCATCTCAACCTTGAAAAAGAGAGTAAATGAAATGGATCCAGAGAAATTATCTTCAAAGTAGAGGTTTTCCTTTGGCCTTACTCAGGTAGCAAACACAGTTTATCAAATCCCAATGGTTATCCCAAATCATGTTAGAAGAAAGGATAACTCCCTTACAAATCAACTAGTAAACAAAGGTGTGTCTAAAAAATGAAGTACCCATGTATGGAAATGGAGCGATCATATTCCGAGATTACTCTGAAAGGAGTGAATCAAGATAAATAAGAAGGACAATGATTCCTTGGATGGGGTGTCAAGTGGCAAGGCATTGAGTGCATATGTGGCAGACTCGGCCACTACTCAGCTCAACAAGGACATGGTTTCATCAAATTGCATGGGGGTCAAAGAGCTAGTGTACGAGGAGAGTTCTTGAAGACACTAGGGAGATAACGATCCCCATACCCCTGATATTTGATATGATGAGAAGAGTCTGGCAACAGGAGCAGAGGTACAATGAAGTGCAGATCGTAGTTATGATAATGTGAGGAGAGATAAGTGAGGATAGAGTTGATACAAATTCATATTACCATAGAATAATGACAAAGGATGGTCGAGTTCCTGTAATCATTACCAAGGAAGGGACAAAAAAGCTCCATGTTAAGAACCACAATAATGAGATGTAGCCCAGATGGGACAATTGGGAGATTCACCAATGGAAAGAGGGGGATAACATTTTGTGGTTAGCTATTGGGATTCTCTCGATTCCTCAGCCATTGTCAATTTCGATTCAGGTTAAATTTGGGGTGGGGGAGTCACCTTGTGGTCAGGCCCTAGGGCTCATCTCAATAATGAAGGGTCTAGATCTATGGAACGTGGTAGTTCTCTTTGAAGGTGAGCATTATCGAGGGTCTGTAGATGAGGGTAAGCTAGGGGTCGAGGACAAAAGGTCATGGAGGGTTTCTTTAGAATGAGAGAATCAATCCCATTAAGGTTTAGACATGGAAAAATGTGGGAGAAAAGTTCACAAGGCAAGGGGATTGAAAATGATGCTTCATTCTATTGACAACTAGCATTCACTAGAGAAGAAATCAAAGCCTAGGAGGCTCAACATCAATTCTTGGAGAATCGCTTGAACGATGCTTAGTGGGAAGTTGACCAGGTGGAGGAAATGATGAAGCTTAAGTGGGAGCAAAATATCAGACGAGGACTTATCAGATGAGGTCAAGGATTGGTTGAATGGCCCTCTATATTCCTGAACATGATACACTAAGTTATTCGTGACCATGGAAGTATACTGGAATGTAAATGCAATGGTGGCATGGGCGCTTGAGAAATGTATGTCCAACCAAAAGGAAATCCTACATTTGATCCAGATTTTTGAAGGAAAGTTCAAGCTCATGTGCTAGTTGACATACAGGATCAAGTTCAAGGTTTCCAAAGCGACCAACAACCCAAGATTAGGTAAATAGACTGTGGGAGCCTCGACTTCTGTTGGAACTCATGAACAACCGATTAATCTAGACAAGGACTGTCATCTTGTCAAGGACCAAAATGCAGATGAAGAGTTCGAGGTGCAATTGGAGTTGGAGAAGGAAGGGACCCCTTCCTCTCATAAGGACTAATTTAGGTCAACTTTAATACCTTTTTTTTGCAAAATATTTTTTTGGACATGGTGTTATGGTGTTGGCATTGATTTCAAAGAGGGTATATGGTGTTGGTGTTGGAATTGATACAAAAAGGATCAATATGGTGTAGATAAACCCATGCATTGTCAAAATCTTATGCATGAATTGGTAACATATGAGTAACTGACAACGTTTGAGTTTTGGGACATCCTGCTAATACATTGGTTGCATCTTGCATAAAGTTATGTTTTTCATAAAAATAGGATAAGAGAGTCATGGCCTGTGAGGTTTAGCTGTGTAAAAGCAGAATGCATCAAATCTTGAGAATGGAACTATAAGTATGATATTTATTCCACAATTCGATTACATATGTTGATTTTGTTATTGCACGAGTTGTAGGTTGGGAAAATCCCTACCCAACCACCAAGTGGTGACGACTAAGGGAAATTATATCCAATGTCACCTCGATATAGGTCCCACACTTCAAGGGTGACTAGGTCACTCTAGGGAGGCGATATCGGTGACCCTAGGGGGATTGAGATGTATGGAAGGGAAGAAAGAGAAGCATCCCCCTAAATTTCAANAGCAAGTTAAGATTGCTGTCCCTAATTGCATCAATAATCAATTATATATATCAACACATAAAATATAATAAGGGCTGCAATATAAGTGCTAAAAGTCCAATTGAGTAAGCACGAGACAAGCTAGTAAAAACTAGTTTTGTTCAACAATGATAGAATAAGACTTCAACACAAAAGAAAGGTTGTCATAAAAATCTACCTGTAGTGATATTTATCAGCCTTATGGCTGTAAAAAACTTGTTATTACAACAAGATATTTAACCACTAAAACTTTCTCAAAACTTTCCAAAAGATGTGTTGTACTTAGTAGATTATGTGGGCAGATTTTAGGCAATTTTCAACAGTTAAATTAGGAGTTATTGAAGAGTTTGGTTAGGGTTTTCTGCAGCCCTAATGGAGAAATGAAATTCCCTAGTGGTTCAAGCAAGCATTTATAGCATATATTTGATTCCACTAGAAACTATTTCAAAATCACGAAATTTCACGTTTCCCAATGCAACAATTTTATATCTCCAATGCAATAAGGGATGACTAGTGCCTTTAATAATTGGGCTAATGGAGTAAAGAAAAGAATTATCTATAGGTACTACCTCCTTTGGGGTGTAAATCCTCTTACTGCCCAAGGAAAGTATCCCTAGATAGGGTTTTGGATAAGAGGGTGTATGCACTTATACTTCTCTTAGCAAACCCTCGTTAAACCAATAAAATGTAAGAATAAAATTATGGAGACTAAGGTGGGGGTGTGGGCCCTTATACTTGCCACCTAGCTCTAACAAATAACCTTGACTTGAATAACAAATGATAACACAATGTAAAAATCCTTACCAATTCAATGAAAAAACCTAAGACAAACCACCACAATAGCAAAGAAGAGCCTTCCAAGGCTAGCACATCACTTCCATAAACCAATAACCAAAGAGATAGCCATACAAAAGAGCACAAGAGAGAAACTAGCCAAAGATAGTGAAAGTTTCAGTCCAAGTATCCTTTCCAAATGGGATCAATGTGTGTTAAAATGAGATCTTATGATCTCTATTTATACAAAATGTCACTAAGATAGTTTGTCCACATAATTTTAGGGTAAACCAAATGATTAGGGGTAAAAAACCCTAATATTTCCCCTTTACACAAATAATATAAACAATTCATCTTTAAATTCACTTTTACACAAAAGAAAACCCTAAACAAGAGGGTGTCACCCCTTTAGGGGGCGTTTTGACATTAGGAGAAAATAATTAGAGTTGGAGATGCATAGTTAGGCCTACAAAGGCCACATGTCAATCACCTAGGCCATCTCCTCATGGTCAAGGCCTTCTTCTCTTAGCAACTTCCATGTGTCAATGAACCGTGTCTTCACCACCAAACCCTAGCCCTTCTATTTGACATCAAGACTCAAAATGTGATGTTTTACCTCTCCTAGGCAAAACATTTGGCATGTGAGGGCTAGGTCATGTCGTCTAGGTTGTATTCTGGGCCTCCAAAGGTTTGTCTCTATCATCTGGCATGTAGTCCCTTGGCATCCAACCTATGGGCTTGAAGCCCCATGGAAACCCAAGCTAGGCTTTTTCTTCCAAAATCATCCACCAACTAGGTCCTGCAAAGAAAAATAAGCATGCCCTTCAAGGATCTCAAGTCATAATATCATGGTGAGTAAATCAAATCAATAAATGATCCACATAAGCATGTGCATCAAATATTACCTAGTCAAATAAGTGCTCAAAGATATTATGCAACTTTCCAAGCTTGGATATGGGAGGGTTGACGAGGTGTCATGTTGGGTAGATCTTCCCCTAGGTCAAGGAGTGTTTCCCAAGTGATCCCTCTCTAATCCATGTGAAGTATATGAAGTGCTTATGGGTCAAGACTCACTGGGCATAGGGTTCATGACATATAAGGGGTTGTAATGTCTCATTCATGGGTGCCTTTGTAGAGGGTGTGTGGCACCTTCATTTGCAATGCAATTTTTCCAAGCCCATCATTTTTCCATTCTTTGTTTCTTTCAAAATTTTAAGGATAAGTTGAAGGCCATTGTCCTATCGTGGTGTCCAGATAATGACAATGTCACCCACAAATACCTGGAAGAAATGAGAAGGTTGGCTCATGATGACACCCCCTTTCTCTCAACCATGTAATTGAGAGGCATTACCCTGTCTTGGTGATCATATGATGGTAATTTCATACCACTATATATACATTATCATGATAGGCTAGCTCGTGATGAGACCTCATATCCTCCAACTAACCCTTTAAGCATTCATAATCACTTTTATGGGTCCCCCTTTTCTTACAGATAAGAATTTCATTGCTTTCTTGGGGAATCTTTGGGCGAAGCATATGGAAGGTTTATACATAGGATTTTATCTTTTACCCAACAACAATCCCTCTGGGCCTTCAACCCCTTATTCCCATAGAATGAGAGACAACCCCTTCTTGGGTCAATACACCCTAAATCCCAAGAGATAAGGAAATGGGGGGTTTTACTGATGAAAAGAGGTAAGTATGGTTGAGAACGGTATGATGTCTCTTCAAGGGATTTCCTAGTAGAAATCCCATTCCTAAGAAATACCACTTACTAGGGCACAATGTCAACCACCAAGGTGAAGCAGGGAAAAAAACATAATGTCGAAGCATATGTCATGAAATCCAAAGCATTCTAAGATACAACATACTCAAATGCCTCAAATATTGAAATGACACTCACCATAATACCTGACTTGTACCTCATGGAGCAAGGCCTAATGCCTCTCGGAAGCCAACTAGTGTGGATAATTTCATTTGAAAATATATGACCTCTGTGGTGGTGAGAGGGGTCTCCATCTATGAAAGTGGATATTGTTGGTGATGTAGTCTCTCGACACTCCATATCTGCAACATGAGGGCCTCAAGGCATAATCTCCTTAGTCATCCCAAAAAATGGGGATAACAGATTCGATGCAAAATTAGAACACAGAGAAAGGACTTCTCTTCTACACAATTAAACCATATCTGTTGTAAGACTATTTAATCAATTGACAATCCGATGAGATAAAGTGGCACTGGGGTTGCCTTCATTCATCATTAGTAGGACCAGAGCTCAAAATTGGAAGGAATTTGACATTGGAGTTGTAAAATTTGGGAGCAACAAGCTATAAGTTTGCAATCATAGTTTTCAGAACTCTAACAAATGGAGTTGGGGGCCCTTTTGGGCATCATTTGGATAAGAATGGAAGCAATTAGCGATGAGATATAAGAGATCAATGATGATAGATTAAATTCATATTGAATGGTCCTAATCCAATTTCGCATTTGAACAAGCACAAAGTATAATAGCCAAGCTCGAACATGAAGTCTTTTATCAAATCCACTTTATTTATTTTTTGTCACATCCATCGTTGCTTTGATCAGACGACTACCATTTAACTTCGTGTTTGAAGTAGAAAAGATTTTATTTCAAACATCAAATTGTGAATTAAACAAGGACCATCCACTCAATCTTGATTAAAACCCAACTGCTGATGTGATTAAAGTGCCAAGATAAGGAGTGTGGGTGTTCACCCTTGGTCATAGATCGAATCCATATGGATTTTTTTAAAACAATTAAGGTGCTAATCAAGATAGTACCTGGTCATAGGATATGGTCACTTTTCAATAAAAAATCCACGACACTTGTTCTTGAAGCACTCAGACACAATGTCAGGTTAATATATGAACGAAGGCCCAAACAAAGAGATTCAACAAAATGATTATTCAAATAAATTAGGCCGAGTCAAGAAAAATAAAACCTCAATTAATTCCTCTAACTATGTTGTAAATATTAGGATACTCACCCAATAAGTTAGGATTATTGGACAATTCATATTGGTTACTACTCTACATATTTGATTGAATTGTGATGACCAAACATAATGATGATGAACAACATATTTGAGAAATTGAACATGACAGTAAGGAAGTTTTAGATGATAAAAAGAGGAATAAATTTATTCTTAAACAACATTATTGTTATAAAAAGGCACTTGAAGAACCTTATTAATTAAACATTCAGAGTTTGAATTTAGATAATTTCTTAGGGCTAGGGTTTATTTGAGAATAGTTACAACAAATAACAAACATATTTCATTACCCAACCATTCCATTGTTGTTACAAGACCTTTTTTGCATGTGAAAGAATAAATGACGAACATCTTACAATGGATTTGAAGTCTTCTGAATTAAATACAAAATTTTAATGACAAAATGTTAGTATTATTATTAAATTAAATGAAGAGGTGCATTAGTTCATACAAAGAGACACAATGTTTCAATTTCATACTTGTCGATAGACTATATAAATAGAAAAAAATGGTGAAAGGAAAATTTCTTTGTGGTCTAATTCAGAAGATGTAAACACATACATAGTCCAAGGAAGAACTTGAAACATTCAGATGAAGTGAGGGTGGAAGGGAGAAGCAAGGGAGGATTGGAGTGTTATTGGATAAATTGGTGAATGTGAACATAAACTAATCTCTCTAGATCCACCTAGATCTAGAACAAAACGAGACAGAACATGACACTTTCCCTAAGTTGCAATCATTAAGTTCACTACCAAAGAAAGGATATATGACATACCTTATGAATTGATTCCTTATATATTTGTTGTCCCTGCTTCATTTCAATGCTCCTATGAAATCAGATCTGCAATGACATAGATCAACCAAAGTGAAAGAAATGATAGTAGAATTCAATGACAACTTAAACACGTGATCAAGGAATCATGTAATAAAATGCTAACGATTTTATGGGAAAGGGACATGCCACCATATTATATAAATATAAAGTAGAAGATACAATCGAATTTCCTTGATGTCACAAGTTCCCTTTTAGTGGTCCTTCGTTCCAACACACACATACACTTGCTTTGAAATTCGCATGAAGATGATCCGCAAAAGCTTGATGGACAAATAGAGACCTCAAGAATCACTTGAAACAAGATTCTTCGCATAGTCTTCAGCCTATTCTCTCATCAATTCTTTGCTTAATCTTTCTTAACCTTTTCCATGAGAAACCCATGATTATATAGGAGAAGTGGAGTGGTTAAAAGGATGAGGATGATCCCACCAAATCAGAGAAACTGGTAGCATCACAACCATACAGACACCACCTCACATTCTAGAAGATTCTCCTTGTAGAAACTTCATGAACCTCTTTATTCTTTTAGCTTTCAAATGCCGCCAAACCCTGCCTATATAGCATCCTGCGAAAACCCCATGAGCCAACTATAGAGAAGCCTATGGAAATCAAGGATTTACTCACTGTGTAATACATATAGCCTATGGCATCCTTCCAAAAATTAGTCATGTAGAGGAATAAAGCAATTGTTTTTCTCAGGCAAAAGATCATTTTGAGAGACTGAACACACGATTGTAAAATCATCATCAGGGTGACCAAAATAATGTGTAACAGAATGCCTCCCAAAGTATGAGGCTGGAACTCGTGACAGCCAAAATACTTTGTAAAAATGCATGTGTGTGTCAGGAACAAGGAACGCACTGATGGGTGTTCTATATGCACTAAAAACACAGTAAAAACCCTCAATTAAATTGTCAACCTGGGGTAAGTAAAATTAGAGTTGTGGCAAAATATATGCCAAAGGTAGAAGGCTGGTAGGAGTATAATCTAACTAATGAAGGTAGCTATCTAAGGATAATCTACTCAAACAAAACTATCTAATGAACAAACCCTACTAAGCAACTTGAAACTATGTAACCTAAGTACTTTTGGGCCAAGGATCGATGGATAGTCCCTAAGAAAGAAAGTAAAACCCTATGTAAAGCAAACTAGTTCAACAATAAGAAATAAGAAACTATCTAAGCATATCAATAAGAAAATGACCAAAGAAAACTATTTTAACTTGCCAACCTACATTCAATGAGAAACTACCCTATGAAAGAAAATAAATAAACAAGTAAGAAAAGGCACCTATCTAACCTATTAAAGGAAATAGACAAGAAAGCAAAGACACCTAACTAACCTACTAAAGAAAAAGACAAGTAAGCAAAGGCACCTAACTAACCTACTAAAGAAAAAGACAAGTAATCAAAGGCAACTAACTACTACAAGCAATCAAAGTAAAACTTCTCATTGAA
>JASDQU010261348.1:0-13913 GCA_032191745.1 Picea mariana
AGATGTCTTGATGTCGAACATGGCAGAAACCACTTGATTACCGGTCAATGATGTAAACCGTTAACAAGCGCGAGGGAAATCACCATTGATGTCAATGATTCCCAAGGTACTTTAGTACATTCTGACGAATGTGAATGGATGAGCTGAAGTCGAACATCCGTGGAATCATCCGATCAGGGGTCAATGATGCAAACCCACTGTTGGACACGAGGAGGCCTGCCATTGAGGCATACAAGTCCTAAGGTACTATCTAGTTTCTAAGTCTAACTCCTAGATAATATGCTGAAGTCGACAGGAATAGACTCGTCGAAGGAGGGCCTTGATGTATCCCCCATCAACGACACGAAACTGACACAAATATATAATTGGTAGATTAAATGAACATGGATTGACATGGGTATTGAAACATGATATTTGTGATGGCTGACTCTCGAGGAAGATACTTCCCTTGAACACTGAGGCACAATAGCAGAAACATGACATGGACCAAATCTTGATGATGCAGTGGATGCTGTGAGTTTCGTTAGGTGACCCAAAGGAGTAAAAGAAACTCAGAGGATTGGCTTAGTGCAGAGGTTGAGTGGATTAAAATGCGTGCAAAGACAAAATGCCGTGTTCAAGGGCGACCGTAAGAGTTACTGGTAGTGTTCTCAAAAATGCTTGGCTTGCTTCTTTCAATTTTTCCCCCATCTAGATAGACGAGTACCTCTTTTTAATTTAACGAGCTCGAGGAGGGTAACACATGCTCGATATGACTCACCTTCGGTAATTCCTTCTTCCTTTGTTTAAAAAATTGGAAGAAGTAAGGGTTCGATCCCATATGGGCCCTTCAATGTATGATTGTTTAACGAGTCCAGAGAAGGTAAAATCGATGGTTTTTCATATTTAGAGAGTCTGAAAACAACTTAAAGACGACTCCAATGTTGTCCTTTTTCATAATGTTAGTCTCGTGAGGCCGAAAAAGAGATAAATTATCACTCGAAAGACACCCTTTCCAACCTTTTAACGAGTGGGAAAGGAAGCGAGATCACTCGACAATCTTTTCATGTTTAGAGAGTCTGAAGAGAGCTCAAAGACAACTCCAGGGGGTTCCTTTTCCGTATATCTATGCAGGTCCAAAACATATATAAAAGTTTACTCGGATGCATTCTCATGTATTTACGAGCATGAGAAAGAACAAAGGCTAAGCTCAGTATGCCCCCAACTTGAAAGCTAGTGGCTTAACTCCATAATGATCATCAAAGGTTGGAGACATGCCCTCCAAGCTTCAATTCATTCACCGACTTTGAGTTTGTCACCAATTTCTCTACTAGATGGAGAAAAAGGATAAGGGTGGATGAAATGAAGGTTCAAGAGAGGTGACTGTTTCATTTTTTAACGAGATTTACATAGGGAAAGAACTATGCTCAGGACTCTGGGTTCAATCCCCAGATTGCTGTTTCATTTTTTAATGAGCTTGCTACAGGGAAGATAAAACTATGCTCATGACCTTTGTTTCATTTTTTAACGAGCTTGCTACAGAGAAAAGAAACTATGCTCGTTGACTCTTCTTGATCATGGCTTCCAAGAAAATAACACTCTGGAAGGACACCATGTCGAGGGACAAAACACAGTCATGGATTCCAAGAGATCTTCACTGGATGGAAGAAAATCACTCTGGAAGAAACACATGTCGAGGGTTGCGACAGGGGTAAGGAGATCAGGCTCCAATAACCCTACTGAAGATATCACCATGTCAACTACCGGATCCAAATCATTGGAAGTCGAAGGCATGGGAGACGATGGAAAATCGACATGAGGAGGGGAGATAGACTGTATATTTGCTCGAATTTCTTCATGAGGGGGAAGAAAAGAGGATCGATGATGGTTATCATCCTGAGGTAGCTCATCAATGATCAACATTTCTTAATTAGATTCATTAGAAGGAAAAATTGGGGAAATGTAGTCGATCGCAGACGACAAGGAACTTAACTGTGATGGCATCGAGTAACTATCGGGTGCCAATAGATGTTGGTCATCCAACAAGGGAGAAGCAGATTGGATAGAAACGTATGATTTTTCGGCTGGACTAAGTGGCACGGTGTCACCTAGTGCATCGAATTCCAACGGACTAGGTACAATCCAAGGGTCAGATGATTCCAAATATTGATAAGCCGCGGTCGAAATCATATCGACGGTGGAAATATGATGTGTAGTCGGTGGAAGTTGTGTAGGGAAGCTACCCATGAGGCTAGAATATTTCCGTAAGACAACACCATTTCTTTCATACGTGATCTTGTGGTCTCCCAAGAAAGGAATATTTTTGGTAGCGGGAGCGCGATCATCGGTCGTGCAGAAATCCAACTGATCAACAGTGACAATTTTTCCCTGATGAGGAAATTGTACACATCGAAAGACCGACGAGGCAACGACCGTCATAGCATAAAACCAACTTCATTCAAGTAACAAGTTGTAATCGAGAGGAGCATCGACTACCTCGATATCAACAGTGACAGTTTTGCCACCCAATTGGATGGGCAGGAACTGTAAGGGGATGAAAACCTCAACCATAGAAGGCGCGTAACATCGTTGGGGATTTGTTAAGTGCGGGTGATTTTAAACCTTTCCAACATGCTAAAGACATGACACAAGTTGAGGCTCCCTCATCCAGAATAGTTTGGTGGATTTGTTGATTGTGAACAACAACATCAACTTGGAAAGCAAGTTGGTGGGAGAGTCGAGATGCATAATTTTCAAGGTTAAACATGATATGGTTGGATGACTCAGAAACCACAACGCCAATAGTAGGCAAGAGAATTCTACGTTGATTGGGGCAGTGCTGTAGAACTTCTAACGCAGACATAGCACAAGGTGCTTGAGCCAAATCTTCAACAATGTTGTAGTTCGGGGCGACATGTGAACTAGGATTAAAGGTATCTTTGCGGATAGTGCTCTTAGGAGGGCGTAAGATAGAGTCAAATGTAGGTTTCTCAATCTGAAGTGGTCCAGATGGAGGATTAACCGATGGAGGACTAACGGAGGACGGTGATGGATATGGTAAAGTACCGGTACCATTAGTGTCTTTTCCTTTGTCAGGGTTACCTGGTGTGTCGTAGGTATTAGAGCGAGTGTTCAAATTAATCCCATTAAACATATAAATATGTGCACTCATTGAGGCCTCATCATGAGGATGGCTAAAACTGCCCCCAGGAGAGGGGGTTTGAGCAACCATGGATTGTTGCTATGGAAAAGGTTTAGTAAGCACAGCGTGTTGCGAATTTCCCTGGAAAAGTTTGGCCACTTCATTGCGATGTGGATAGTCTCGAGTGTAGTGGTCGTCACCACAAATGATACACGATAATTTCAGTTTCCGTTGTGGCTGTTTTTCGGTAGCAGGTGTTTGAGATTGATTTTTTGGTTGTTCATTGTTATTAGTATTTTTTGATTTTTTTTTGTCTTCTTCTTACCTCTGGATTGTTGTGAAGGGGTAGATTGAACTGCATTCACCTCGGAGATCTGAGTTTGGGGGGAGGTAGAGGAGAGTGTGGTCGATTGGGAAGTAGATTGAGTTTTGATGGAACCGATAACACCGTCCGCATGAGATTAGGATGACGACTTGGATGGATCGGTATTAACTCGAGCAACATTCAGAAGAAAATCATACAAAGTACCAGATTGTGAATAAACCAAATCTAAGTACTGAGACCAAGCAATGATTTCTTCCTCGGTGATTGCGCCATCCATAGAGACATCGCGAGCGATCGGGGGTAAAAGTGATTTAGAAAACCATTCCGCCAATAATATGTCAGGAATGATTACCTTGATCATCCTTCATCATCGTCTCCACTCATGAATATGGTCAGAGATATGCACGGAGTCAGTTTGACGAAGGGAGGTCAAGAGTTCAGTACCCGTCTCGTAGCGAATAGGTAGTTGAAAGTGCATGAGGAAAGACATGGCAATGGAATTGAAATCATGAAAAGAAGCATGTGGTAGTTCAATATACCACTTTGCTGCTGAGCCCATAAGTGTTCGCTGGAAAAGACGCAAACGTATAGAATCATCCATGAGGGAGTTTGATGAACACCACAAATGGAAAGTCATCACATGGTTATTTGGATCTTCTCCAGATTTTCTGTCAAATTTCAGAATATCAGAAGGAAGTTTAGCTGGAATAACTGGCGAAACCCGTGAATGAAAAATAGGATCATTAGTTAACCGAGACAAGTCTGGGAGATCCAGAGTCGCAAGGAAAGGTAGCTGTCGGTTAATTTGCAGATGATACTGGTGTGGCATAGGAACACCAGTAGGACCATAAATTGGGTTAGGTGGATAGTTGCAACCAGTAGGGCCTCCTACATACAATTGTTGTTGACCAGGATAAAAAAGATTCGATGATGGCTGAGAAACATTTGAATAACCCGGTGGGTTATGAGCATTATAAGTTGGGTGATTCATTTGCCCAGAAAGAGGATGAAAATTGTCCCCTTGAGGAGGGTAAGGAGTAGATCTCGGAGGCGGATACACATTAGACCCATGGGGAGGATAAGGTTGTTTTCCTTGAGGACTCCAGGTGGTGTTTGGGATGCCGCCCAGATAAGGTTGTCCATAAGACGGTCCGGAAGGAACATGATTTGATACTCTTCCTTGTGGGTTATGATATAAGTTCCCCCCAACATGGGGTTGGGTAAATGTGCCTCTGGAAGATACTCCCCAGGATTGTGAAGGGTTTCCAACGGACGAAGGTTGCCCCCCTGCCAGTGGTGGATTAATGACCAGGGTATGACTGGCAAAGGGAGGTTGCCCTCCGGGAAGAACATGAAAAGGGGGTTGTCCCCTGGGAGCGGCAGGCCCGCCATAGGATGGTGGTATTCCAGGAGGGACAAGTCCACTAGATGGTGGTTTCCCTTCAGTTGGTTGTATTTGGTTTGCAAGGGTCTACATTCTCGGGTGAAAAGATGTCCCAGCAGGATCATGCGAAAAATTTGGAGCTGTAGAGTGAAAGTTCGTAAAGGAAAAGGTAGAAGGCGGGGGTAGGGATCGAAGTGCCTTGGGAATGAGTAGAGGCGATGAGTCCAACATTAGGATAGACTTGTGCTGACGCAACAATAGGGTTAATGACCTGATCGATGGGGTGATTCATAGTTTGACCATATGTACCACTTTCAACAGGAGGGTCATGAGGATTGAAGGGTTGTCAAAAGGATTCAAAATGCTCATAGAGATCGCATCCTGATGAATTCCTCCATACAGAATGAGCAGGTGTGGGATTTTTATCTACTGCAGTGGTATGAAGAACATGAGTCCTATACTCGTCACCGAAGGTTGGTTATGTGGATCCCATATATGTCTCAGTAAAATCTCTTGCAGGTAACTGTGGGACCTCTTCATCTATGACGTTCCCAAGGGAGTCTAAATGAAGAAAGAGTGGTTCAAGAGGGGTTACCGACACAGATGTAGTGCGACGAGTGGGATTCTCAACCGTAACCAAAGCCCCTTCTGAGTTATCTAACGAAGGAGAAACCACACTTACAGCGTCAGATTGATTTTCTACCTCTCCACAATGGTTGTCTTTTGGAGGGTTAGGAGGTAAGGGTTGGTAGCCTTTCGAAGGCATCCCTTGCATCCTACGTGATCAATGAAGACCTTTATCGCCTACAAGATCAATTTTGGAGAATAACAGTACACGCTGAAAATCTAGGGCCAACTAACAAAAAGAAACAACATACGCTAATAAAATCTAGGAATAAAAACCAAGCAAATAAAACTTCTCTTGATGATAGTACTAGCTGGTGATGAAATCCAACGTTGCATGATCAAGTCAAGAAGGGGCTAGGATATGGTGGAATAGTTACAATGGTGACCTGCTTAACGAACTTTCACCTTGGTGCAAGCTTCCATGCAGTAATTGTGGATTTACCCTCCAAGGAGCCCGAGTGAGTTTGACCAATATCTGTCCCAGGTACAATGAGACTTCCCTTCACTGTTACCTCATGTAAGCACCTAAGGATTATGGCAACTATGGACACCAACTCGCAGTCAGCCCCTAGGTGGGTACAGTTGACAGTCCGATCTGAACGTATGGGTAGGATAACAAGTCCGAAATCAACTCGAGAGGCTCCCACACATAATCATGGGTATACCTTCAAGTGACCCCCAATATACGATCCGACCACTACAAACAGTTGAACCATAGAGGGATAATCTCCATAACTCACCCAAATGCGACCTCGTGTGTAATCCCTGTGTGAGAGGGGGATCCCAGAAAGCCTATGCAACAATTGGATTTGACTCTCCCTATCTCAGGATGCTAATGTTCATTTTGAAAACTTTGGAGAGTTGTACTCACAGCCTAATCCAAAGTGCTAATCCTAGTCTAATGTTGGTGAAAGATCCTAAAAACAAAAATGTTCTAGATAATTTTTAATTAGCGTTGATTTTATGGATGTCCTTTACTAAAAGGGTGTATGACAATGACACTGATGGTATGATGACTCAATTCCCAAAAATGCACAAGAAGATGATAAGCAATCGTTTCTTTCGATGAATGGCTATTTAAGGTAAAGAGATAAAGTTGTTTTCACTATCAAACACTAATATGCAATGTCCTCAATCAATTTGTTTCTCACTCAAATCCAATGCAATGGTAAAAATTTCAGAAATGCCTTCTAATATCCAAACCAATCACTAAAATATGTCCTTTTTCTTATATGTGAATGATAATTAGATGCAAGACTTCTAAATGTCAATCAAACTTCAAGATTAAACAATCAAAAAGCAAAACTTCACACAAAACAAAAAAATACACTCTTGTCGTGAAATAGACAAGAAGGACAAAGATAACCAAATTGCAAACAAGAACCAAAAACCTCAAACAAAAGAGAAATGATGGAAAGTTGACCTCAAAGATCAAATGAAAAGTTCACAGACCTTTGGATTTCCTCAAAAAAGTTTTCACTCAGTCAAATAAAGGAGAAGAAAACAACAAGTTAACTCTAGGTCAACAAAGACAAAGAGTGGCTTCAAGGAAAGGAAATAAGATGTCAAAATCCCAAACAAAAGAGGATGATTTCTCAGAAATAAGGGTGTTTGAAAGCCAATATCAAGATGGAATGAGAGTATGGGACCCTGAGCAAATGCCAAAACCCAGAAATAGCTTCAGAAGATGGAAATTATGGAGAATTTCTCACAAAAATGGGGCAGCGCTCTGGTGTAAGGGGCACCAGAGCGTTCCAACACTCTGTGTAAGGCTACAGGGGAGTGCTAGTGCTCTGAAAGCAACAGAAGGGGAGTGAAATCAACATGGTGGATGAGTAGGGTGTGCATGTGGATCCGACCAAGATCCAATTAATCCATTATTGACCTGCCCTGAAGACAATGACCGAGCTTCGCAACTTCTTGGGCCTCGCCAACTTCTACTCCTAGTTTGTGTTTGGGGTCTCTCATATCACTTTGGCCCTAAGCCACGTGACCAAGGGTGGAGCGAAGGCCAAGTTTGTGTGGTCTAAGTCCTAGTAGAAATAATTTGAGGATATGAAATTCCACCTCTTCTCAACACGAGTCCTTATTCTACCAGACCTGCAACAACCATTTGAGATTGAGAAAGATGCTTCAGATTATACTATCGGTGCAATCTTCACTCAACATGGGAATTCGTTATCCTATCACAATGAAACACTATATGATATTTTTTGTAGATACCCCACCTACAAAAAAGAGATGTACTCCATTGTGGAGGCATGTCAACAGTGGAAGAATTACATTATGGGGAAGGAAACGATCATCTACGTTGATCACATGCCTCTGCAATTCATGCAGACACAAGGAAATTTATAGAGTGATCGCCATCAGAAGCGGTCCATGTACCTACAAAAATTCCACTGGAAAATAGAGTACAATAAGGGAAGCACCAACCATGTTGCATATTGCCTCAATTGACCCACAGTTGTGGCACTAACCACAGTTATTAACTCCTATGTGATGAGACATCTAGGTGGCCGCAATTATACAATAATGAATCTGACTTTGGTGCTTCCTATTAGATATTAAGCACATGAAAAATAGTTACATACTTTCATCTCCAGGATGGATTGCTATGCCATCTGATCCATCTTTGTGTTCCCTCAAGAGAGCATGCAAAGTTGATCTAGGAAACTCATTACAAATGGGCAGCATGACATTTTTGTGTAGAAAAAACACTGGCAATACTGCAAAAGCATTTTTATTGGTTGAAGCTTCAACAATATGTCCTCAAGTACATCAGATCCTACACTACTTGCATCATTTCCAATCCCACCATCAAGAAGAAATGGATATACACCCCTCTTCCTATTCCATATAGGCATTGGGAGTCCATCTCCATGGATTACATGTCCTATCGACCTTCAACCAATCATGGGAATGACTGTGTCTTTGTGACTATTGATCGATTCTCTAAGATGACAGTTTTTGCACCCTGCAATAAGAGCATCGTAGTTGAGGCCAACACCAAGCTCTTCTTTGAACATGTTTGGGATCATTTTGGGCTCCCACGGACCATTATCTCAGATCGAGATAGAAGGTTCTTGAGCACTTTTTGGTCCAGCCTATGGTCGATGATGGACACCAAGTTGACCAAATAGACTGTCGTCCACCCACATACTGATTGACAAATAAAGTTAGTCCATAAGATGATTGTCCATATCCTCGGGATATACAATTCCAAACATCCACGCACATGGTATGAAAGCCTTCCTTATGTTCAACATAGATACAATAGATCCCTCCATAGCTCTATTGGACACAACCCTTTTTAGATGTGCTTGGGGTTCCAACCATTAACCCCCATTGACATAGCTCTTCCCATTGTAGCTGCACATGAAGTGTCTTCCCATGCTTAGAACGAGGTTGATCGAGCAACCAAATTTGTTGAGTCAATATAGCACATCCAACACCAAGTTCATGATATCTTGCAGAAATCCATTGCCAAGTACAAGCAGTGTCATGATCAACATCGGGTGGCATCGGGTACCACATAAGTTTTAGGTGGGAGATAAGGTATGGTTTCATTTGTAGAAAGAGAACCTCATAGGACACCATCAAAAGCTACACCCACTTCGATACAGTCCTTACACCATCACTAAGGCTATGGGTGAGAATGCTTTTGAAGTAAGTATTCCTCCTTTCCTTGGCTTGCACTTGTTATTTAATGTGGAATTGCTTCGACCATATTTTCCACCTCTCCTGCACAATTAAGACACAAATGAGCACTCGGGACCTACAAAACTCAATCTTGACTGCATTGAACATGAAAAATTTGACTAGATCATGGATACCAAGACAAATGGCACACACTAGCAGAACATCCAACTCTATTGGGTTGTCAAAGAAGGACATTTCTTCATCAGGGAAAGTGGCTCACCAGGAGTCAAATTTAGTAGAAATTTCTCCATGTGATGGAGGAACTTGACACAATGGATACCATTAATTCCTAAGGGGGGAGTACTGATCTAGGTGGACATTGATGGTTGCCCACCTATTCCATTGGCTCAAATTACAGTTTCCATCTTGGTAGTTTTTTGGGTCCCAAAATCCAGGGTCATTTTGAGGCCCTAAACGACATTTGTTTGACTTGAAAACACCCAATAGATCATAGTTGGGATGTATTGGGCCATTCATATTGTTTAATACTTGTCTATACCTTTCCAATAGGGTATCGAGCACCCCAAACATAGATCGTATGCAAAAGTTTCACCCTCGGGAAGTTGACGTATCAGCTACCCCCATTGAGGCCCCCAAACCATTTGGTGTTTCATCTTCTGGGGTTATGGTTTTGGATGTTTAGGGTTTTATCATTTATGATTTATGTTAAAAATGTCTTTGTATCCTCATTGTAATCATCTTCTTCGAATGAGCATAGCCGACATATTTCTCTTCAGAGATAAGCTACCACCATTCTAGCTAACTTGTGTGCTTTGCATTTTACAGTCTTTTGTATTCCAGATAGTCATTAATAGAATCATATTTTTACTATATTAACGTGTTCCTTGCAATATCTTTGTGTATTTCCTTGTTATATCTCTATTATATTTTTTCCTTCATGCCATTCTCAAAACAATCTGGATTACAGTCCTTTGTATAAACAAAACACTACGAAGTATAAGAACACTAGCTAACATCAACCCCTTTATTAGCATAGGAATAAACCTTACAACACAAAAAAGATAACCTTTTGCTTGAAGGAAATAGTTCTATCTCTAAGTTTAGTTCATGGATTTCGACCTTCTAGATTCCTAACTTTTTATCTACTCTAGATGACTCTTGAGCTTCTCAACCTCTTACAATTTTTTCTTATTCTCATTTTGACTATTCAATTAGATTCTAAGAATTATTAAACATCAATAAAATTAAGAAAATAAATATCATGCTCACTCATGTGAAACTTTTAAAGATAAACATTGGCTCAAGTAAATCAATCCAATCACTTAGATGTCCACTTTGTCATTCTTACTTGCAGACTTTTGACACCTTGATTTTCAAGCATGCTTCACATTTGTTTTGGTTGGAAATTACATTGTATTTGCATTCATTTCTTGAATGGATAATGTTTATCATCCCCTTCACTTCATTCCTCTTCAAGCACATAGGTTACTTAATACATGACTCTTCTCTTGCTTTGAGGAATGCACTTTACATCCCTCTCTGTTTACTTCAATTTAGGAATTCCTTCTTGCTTCTCGCACTTGCGTGAAGCTAGATCAACACTTCAACCTTTCATTCTCCTTCACCTTCTCTCATGAGCCTTCTTTCCATGTTATTTCTTCATTTATACTTATGCACATGAAATATTTGTAAGTAAATGATATAAGATATCAACTAGATTAAGATACTTATGAGATAAAGGATGAAGAAAACCTTATGGTTACTTCACTTTAGCATCCATAATAATAGGGATGAATCCATATATTCCATGAGGAATCAATAATGAATATTTATTATCCATAGACATGACATGAGATACAATGACGTGCATATAGATAGACGTAGGGATGATAAGTCATGCCCTTGGAAAAGGTGGTGACTTCTCATAATTACATAGAGTTATCATTGTCATGACTTATCGTTATTACATTATAATGCCTATAATACATAACATGTGTTTCCTCTTAAGAGGTCATAGGTAGAAATCCAGAGGGGGGTAGGGTATGTATACCTTCGTAGACTTTACCAGTCAAATCGCTGGGCGGAGGGGGGTCCCTTGTCTCACAAACAAGGGGGTCTCATACACCAATTTGGTGTGTTGTCTTGGTCGTGACCTTAAAAATAGATTATTATTATTATTATTATAATACTTGACCTATAACTAATATTACATAATAATTGTTGGATGTTATTTCTAGCTAGGGGTTGAATATCAATGGTTGGATAAGATTTTACCCAAAAAAACCCATAGGCTCCAACATATTCAATCTTCAATCAAGGATTGGACAAGGTCTCACCTGAGATGCCGTGAGAATCACAAAGACAATCAGTATTGTGTAGGGTGTGAAGGAATAAAGAATACATGAAACTTTCATAAGCTAGTCATTTAGTCATTCATCATGCACAAAGTAATACAACACAGACAAAAATTCAAACCATGGTCCATAACCCATCATATGCAGAGATAAAATGTGCTCAGAATTTATTCATTCATTCCATTCTTTCAAAACAATGATATACAATATGGTTGTAGCTTTCTCAAAGTGCATTAACATTCAAAATATAGATGAACCGTGCACATAGATCTTGATCTACTTTCTCTCTCATAGATAACAAAAACCAGACATAAAAAAGAAGTGAAAACTCAACATTACTCGAGCTCTAGCTCGTCTCTCACTCACATAACAATCAACTCTCTCTTTACTCAAAACTAAAACCCTTACATATATGCATGCATCCCCCCATATCTTCCACGAAGTGTGACAATAACAAACTTGCCAACTCATCTAGTCAGGTTGTTAAAAAATCGGTTACAATTATTCCTGAAAATATTTTTGAGTCTGGATTGCATGCATTTTCTTTAAGTCCTTGCATGCGGTACAAAGTGGGTTTGGTGCATGTAGTTAAAAAACAGGTTGGGCACACACAATACAAAATAGGTTGGCGTGTAAATCATTGGATGGTGTAGACTTTGAAACTTGGCGTTGTGTAGTGCATATTCTCGAGTGCACAAAGAGTGTTGTCTTGTGGTGCACACACAATATTCAAAGCTCATGTGCCTAGAATCCCCCAACAAAAGACTCGAGCCAATGACGTTGTTTGGTCAATAGCTCCTAGGTGAATTTTGTAGATCCATTTGTTGGACTTAGTGGGATATCTTCAACAATTCTTGTTGAGGTACAATCTGTTATGTTGGACTGATGTTTCCATCATGCACAGGCCTTGGAATTTGTCAATGATCCCCAGGATTGTAGATGTGAATGAGGCTCCCCATCTTCATGATCTCTACTTATCGCTAATCAATCTTTGTATGGATTTTCTAAGTATATATGTATTTCAGAATACGGTCCAAAACCATTTGCGCCATATGGGATAAGTCCTTCTTGTTGGAATTGGCACCATTACCCTAGTGACCCTCATGGATCTAACCAAGGTGATTAATCCATCATGTAGGAAAATGGTATTATTTCTATCCCTCTCTGTCTTGTTGGTGGAGGATAATATGTAGTCAAATACAGGTGACCGAGGGTGAAGCCCATGGAGTCAAACTACCTGATTTAAAAAAGACGTTGATCCATGGTAGCAGGATCAATAGTTCTCGTCCCGTGGGATTTGGAATGACCACCTTATAAAATTCAAAGTGCATTTCAAGGAACTATTTGGTGGCATTGTTGATGTAGTCAACAAATTGTAGGCTAGGACCCCTACCCAAGAGGATGACTTGAAGATGCAACTCTCGTGGGTCATTAGGCCTCTTATGCAAATTGTATCCGATTGTGTCTCCCTCGTCTCTTAGATGTAGCCATCATTCTAGGAAAGTATTAGTTGAAGATGAACTCCAAACACTGCTTGTTGATCTAGATGAACGTTGGCCTTATTGATGATCCTAACTATGTTGTCGAAAATATCTACTAGTAGTGTTTGATCCTTAATGAAGAAAATGACACCCATGATGAAAAATATAAATAGTCATGGATTGTTTTTCTCAGATGGCCCCTTCCTCTATCATGGAAGTTTTCGATTGACTTGGTATCTCTATGGGGATGATTGTGCCCGATCTGCCTGGTGTCCATAGTTGATGTGTCCCTGACCATGTTGTACCATCATACCATTGATGTGCTTGTTGGACTATGTAGTCATAATTGTTTCCGTCCTTGAAGCTTGTGCTACATGACTAAATCTACTTTCGTGACCCTTCGTTGCTATCAACCACCATGCATCCCATGGCTTACCTGTGAGAGTCTGTTATCTTGTCATGTCAAGGGTACATGTGGTTGTTACACTACACACTTGGTTGAATCTGCTAAATCTTTGTACGTACCCATATGACCTAGCTTCCAGATTACTCAACCCTATCCTATCCTACTAATGAATGTGTAATAATATATTTTGAATACCTACCTACCTAACTCATATGCTACATTAACTGTGAAATTGAATGTCTAGTTAGGGTGCACTCGACCTATGCGGGCCATGAAATGATTTTGTTTGGATTCCATTAATCATCCCTTTGAGAGGTTGACCCTATAGTGTTTCTATCTTTGTTTCCCCTACTTCACTGATGTATACCAATCTAAATGGTCCTAACCAGTGTATGCACAACTTACTAGGATTCTTGAAGAACTTACTTCCATATAGTGATACCAACCAGGCTGTAGAATTTTGCATCGAATTTTGCGGTCGTGGCCAATCCTTTTTTCACTGTTTCTAGACCAATTGGATGTGACCCACAATGAGTCAGTATTCTTAAAGTT
>JASDQU010261354.1:0-10725 GCA_032191745.1 Picea mariana
TGATAAGACAATAATGAGAGCACGGGTCCTCCAACCATTCTTCTAGGATAACTCAATCTGCAAAGAATCTTCCTGTGAGGGATTTAACCATAAGGGGACCACTTTGGAGTTCATCCATTTGTGCACCTTATCAATCATGATAAGACAATAATGATTCATCTATGCATTTTTCCAACAATGCATCATATACCAATGGAACCACATCGATCCATCTTCATCGTGTATCAATGACAACTCATTGATCCATCTTCATCTATGCATTCTCATCAAGGACAATACATATTATATTACACAAATCATCAGTCAATCAATCCTTTGACATCAATCAATCACTTGACATCAATCAATGACATCAATCAATCAAACCATTGGAATCAATGACAACATGATCCAACAGGAACTACCTCAAGGTTGAATGTGGCAAATGTCAAATCAAGAATTTGGTCATTGGTAGCCCCTAAAAATCAAGGATTTGGAAAGATGCAAAAACTCCCAAGGGGAAAAATACCTAGGCACAATTGCTTTTGATATATAGCATATGGGAGGAGGCAGAAAACTGTCTAGTATACTGCGGAAGGGATTATCACTTGTTGTTATGAACATTTGTTTTTGAGTGTGAGGCAAGGAGAAGTTACCAAAATTGAAGGACTATTGTTGAGGAGGAGTTCAGACTTCTCCCTCATGGATTCATGGTCAGGCTAGAGGGTGAACAGGACAAGTAATGTAGTTGTTCTATTCTAAGGTTAGGAGGAACTTGGATGTTCCATTTGTTGTTCCACAATTGTTCAGATATTTCTATCTACTCCTCTGTTCAAATGTTATTTGAATTATTGGATGCTAGATTTTCATCTGTTTAAATTGTTCTGTTTTATTAGATTATCATGCAATGAAATGAAACATGGGATAAACCCTTATAGTTTAACTATAGCTATTGAGAAAAACGTTCTATGTATCTTGGCTGTAATGAAATTGAATTATGGAAATGTATTAGGAAATGTTAGTGATAATTCTTGTCTTAGGCTCGAGAGAATTTGGGTCTGCAAGTTACACGAGAAGCGCCTGAGCGAAGCATGGAAAAGTCTCGTCTTTCAACTTCCAATCAAGAGAGCGGGAAAAGTAAGTCATCAACGGCCAGGGTCCATGTATAGAGAAGATCAACAATCGGGGGGTAATCGCGGTTAGCAGAGTTGCGCCAGGATTAGCGCAATGGATAGTGCTTATATATCACCAAAAATATCTCAGTCATCCATCCTAGAGGAGTACATGGCGCACGATCGGGCTCCATCGCCTCCTCGCCCTTCGTGACTTTGAAGAATGAGGACCAGCCTCCTCACACCGCGAGACACGAAGCGCCGAGAGCATTCAGGACTCAGGCCCACAGTATCGCCGAAGTGTTTTCAGCCATTCATCCAGAGGGGACACCTGGAAGCAGGTAGATCCATCTCGACGTCTCGTCCATCGCAACTCCAACGCGCAAAAAATAGCTCCATCATACCCCGATACGCGAAGTAGCGAGATCATTCAGGACCTAGGGCCCACAGTAGCATCGGGTGAAGTTAGGACCGTCAGATCCAAAGGGCGCGTGGCTCCATATTAAGGCCGTCTCGGCGTTTCACTCATCGCGATTTCAAGAAGCAAGGATTAACTCCTTCCGTTCACAAATGCCGATAGCTCTTTGGGGATAAGCACGCGGTCACAGCCCATGGTCACTTGTGAAGGAAAAAGCTGTTCAGGAAGGGCCGAAGACGCCATGCATGATTCACAGAAGGAATTTCCGCGATCTCCAAGTTCCATTTGATCTGACCTCGGTCCTGGTTTTCGCTTGGAGAAAATGAAGGCTAGAAAGGGTGGTTGAAGCCTCTCATCATTCATTAAATGCGTAGAATGTAGGGCCTGGCAAGCGGACTACTTGAGAGAGTCCTGTGTACTCATTTATTTTCAAAGAAGCCATGTCGAGTTCCCGACCAATCGAAGGAGGCCTGCACATGCTAGCTCATCATTTACTAGCCCAGCTACTCTTCCCCTGTAGAGGCCATGCAAAGTTAAGGAGACGTCTAATGATGGACTTCCACCCGAAGCTTGATTGAAGAGACGCTACACCTTGGAGGGTGAGCGCGCCTCTGTTGGGAAAATCTGCCCAAGTATATGTACTCATCTTTGGTATTTTGAAGGTATCGATGGTAGAGCAGAGCTCCCTACTGTAAAGTTTAACATACATTCTAGTTTGTTGGATATGCATCTGTATATGAGATATCTTGTTTTATGACAGACAGTTTTTCTCATTCCATCTAATTTTCGTCTCATGATAAGAGAGTTCATGATTGACTGAGTCCCATGAATTATTGCAGTTCTGTTATGATAAATGATTTATCGTTGCATTATTGTATTCTCTGGTTTTTTGTATTTAAGTGCAAGAAGACCTTGTGTTTGGATGCCTTATTCTACAGTCTGTTAGGAACCTGTCGTTTATAATAGACCTTCGCACTCTTCCCATATAAGTCTTCTGCCTGTTCACCCTTTACTACAACTCACTGTCTGAAGTTTATATAAGACCTCACTCACCTATGCATGCCTGGCCTAGTTTTGGAGTTGGAATGGTATCGTTTAGTTGGCTTCCATTCGGTCACCCCATGTATAAACAAACCATGACATAAAACTGATGGGCGGCGGGCTCTGCTCCTGCTAGCAATCCAAGAGTGACTTATGTTGCCAACATTTCTATCGTCGTTGCTGGGGATGAAGTTGAAGATTTTCCCTGGGCAGAATGACAATGATTAGCTGATTCTGGAGGTGCATCAGATATGAGAATTATCAAGATTGTTGTTGTGCACCTGGTGACTCCATTGTGACGACTTCGCAGGGGAGAACTTGCTCTATCAATTGTGGCTTTCAAAGGCAGACATACGTGGTCCCATCCACAGCTGCCCCTAGCTACACCTGAAACTGATCCAGAGGTGGTTCTCATAAAAGGAAAGGCCCCTGAAGCAAAAGCTTCCACCGCCGAAACAGGTAATTCACCATCTCCTTCTATAAGAACTCTGTTTTCTCCTCCTCAGTTTCTTAATAGACCTCCTTCAGAAGTTTCTCATTTCCTAAATTTTGGGGGTGTTCTTGCTGAGTTTTCCCCTCCTGGTCTGGGATTGGAGGGAGAAATCCTTGTCACTCCCCTCTCCTCTGAAGCTATACCTTGGCGTAGACCCACGACCACAGAAGATTTCCCCACTCTTGCACAAGGAGGAGCACCTGCTGACTTGAGCTCGTTATCTTTCTCCTTAAATCCTCTCTTGTTTCCCACTCCACTTCGAGACTCATCCTCAATAACCCCTTTGCGAACCCCTTCTCCTCCAAATTCTCCTCCACCTAATATTCCTATGGCCGGTGCTAATCCCCCTCTAAATAGAATGGACGCCATAGTTGCTGCTAGGTATGCTCCCTTGATCTTACCTAATCCCATGAATCCTTTCCCTGCTGGATATTACTTGAAATATATGCCCAAGTTCATCGGGGAAGGGGACATAACTGCAGAAGAACACCTGGCTGCTTTCTACAGTTATGTAGACAACCAGAACATTGGTGATGAAGATGTCTGGATGAGGGTTTTTGTCCAGAGCCTCGATGGTGAGGTAAGGAAATGGTTTAGAGGATTAGTTCCCAGATCTATTGTTGGAATTGAAGCCCTGGATAATGATTTCCTAAGGCAGTGGGGAGATAAGAAGGATTTCATGTATTACATGACAGAGTTTGGGTCGTTGAAGAGAGAGGAAGGAGAGTCTGTCCCCGAATTCTCCAAGAGATTTAATAAAATGTACAACAAAATCCCTGCTGAGATAAAACCCTTCGAAGCCTCTGCAATGATCACTTACTCCAATGCTTTTGATCCTGAATTCTGCCTACTGCTGAGGGAGAGAAGAGCTGCTATGCTGGCCCACATGCAGGATGCAGCCATGGAAGTAGAATATAACATATTGGCTGTCAACCGACTCAGGAACGCAGGTGATAGAAATACGCCCAAGAACAGGCATGAAACTTCCTCATCCAGTTCCTCTCCCCTGCCCCAGAAAACTGATAATAGAGGTTTCAGACGACCTACTAACAATATGCCTCAGGTTTTCCTGAGGAAACAAAGGGGAAAGGACAGAGAAGATCAAAGGGTTCAAGCCCCCATCCAAAATAACCTAGTTGATCATGAGGAAAGAGAGGAGATAGATGAGTTTGGCTCTGAAATTCACTGTATTGAAGAAGCTCCCCCTTTTCCCCATTTGATGCAGTCCGCATATGAGATATCACTGATGAGTGCTCAAATTCATGAGTTGGGGAAAGAACAGAGGGCCGACCACACTTCTAACAGATATAATCTCAGATCAAGAAGGAAAGAAGGAGACTTCGACATCCAAGACCAGCCTCTCATAGCAGATAGGCCTACTAAAACTGCATCAGCCACAACTAAAGAAAATAAAGCTCAGAGCGCCTCACCGACAGCCAAAAAGCCTGTCACTGAGGTAAGGGAAGCTTCTAAACCTATCCCCTCCTTCAATTTTGAGCATGAGATTCAGAAGATTAGAATTCCTGTACCCCTCTCAGAGCTAGTTAAAAATGAATATTTTAAAAGATCCCTCTCCAAGTTGCTACAATCCGAGTCTCCCCATCCCCCCGCTGACTCAGTAAACCTTCAAGATGAGAAGCCAGCTTTCATCTTAGGCCCCATGGTAGAAGACAGAGATGACTCATCCCCCCCCTTCTACACATCCCCTTACCTAAGATGGAACACATATTGCAGAGGGTAACTTGAGCATCTAGGATATCCATGATTGATGGGTTTTCAGGGTATAATCAAATATCAGTCATGCTTGAGGACAGAGAAAAGACAACCTTCACCACTCCTTGGGGCACATTCATGTATGCCAAAATGCCTTTCGGATTGATGAATGCAGGAGAAACGTTTCAGCGAGCTATGGATATAGTGTTCATCGGAGAGAAGGCCAGTTTGTGGTAATCTATCTGGATGATATCACAGTCTTCTCCAGGACATAAAAGCAGCACCGTTGTCATCTGAAGAGAGTCTTATTGAAGTGTTGAAGGTTTGGCCTATCCCTGAACCCCAAGAAATATTTGTTTGCTATGAAGGAGGGGAAGTTATTAGGCCATATAGTGTCAACAAAGGGAGTGAGGATTGATCCTAGCAGGGTGGAAGAAATTCAGACCCTTTCACTTCCCAGGTCTAAGAAAGAGGTCCAGGCATTTCTAGGAAAGCTTAACTTCCTGAGGAGATTCATCTCAAATTGTTCTGAACTGGTAAAACACATCACAACAATGCTTAGAAAGGGAAATGAAGTGAGATGGACCGCTGAGCCCCGACCATATTTTGACCAAATAAAAAGGGCATTGACTGAGACACCTGTTCTTATCATTCCTGACTATTCCAAGGAGTTCCTAATTTTCTCCTTTGCTTCTTTTGATACAGTGGCGGCAGTCTTATTGCAGAAAAATGAGGAAGGGCGTGAGCAGCCCATCGCTTTCTTCAGTAGGGCGTTAAGAGATGTAGATATCAGATATGAAATCATGGAGAAGCAGGCCTATGCCTTAGTGAAAGCTCTTAAATATTTCAGAGTAACAGCATATGTTCCTTCAGCTTCCATGAAGGACATCCTTGTGCAGCCCGACGTAGATGGGAAAAGAGGCCGATGGATCGCTAAGATCCTAGAATTTGATCTGGAGATCAAACCCACCAAGTTTGTTAAGGGGCAAGGTTTGGCCAAGCTACTGGTTGAATCCAACTGTGAAGCCTTGGGGGTTAGTTTCATCAATACTTGCCCGGGATCTCAGCAAGTTGAAATACCTAGCCCATGCACTCAAGATGGCTTATCACTGGCAGAATATGTCTGGTATCGTGACATTCTATATTTCCTGTAGGATTTGAGGCCCCCTGATGGAATGGAAAAAAACAAAGCAAGGGCTCTGAAGCTCAAGGCGGTCAGGTATTGCCTCATCGACCAAACCTTGTACTGGAAACACCCTCTAAGGGTATTTCTGAGATGCCTGGACCCACAGGAGTCTCAGAAGGTTATGTTTGATTTTCATAGCGTCCTTTGTGGAGGTCATCATTTCTGGAAAACCATGGCTCACAAGATACTCTGGGCTGGGTATTACTGGCCCACTTTATTCCCTGATGTTTGCAGAGAGATCAGAGCTTGCATCAAATTCCAAAAGTTCTCAGGAAGACAGCAACTCAAATCGCTGCCATTAAAACCCATAGTAGCTTCGGCACCTTTTCAGCAGTGGGGATTGGACTTCATTGGAGAAATTCATCCTCCCTCAAGTGGTCGATCCTGACTGTGATAGATTATTTCACCAAGTGGATAGAAGCGGTCCCCACCAGAAGCGCATCACACAAACTAATCATCAGCTTCCTGGAGGATATCATAGCCCAATTTGGTTGTCCCAACAAAATCATCACCGATAATGCTGCTTCTTTCAAATCTGAACCTTTAATTAAGTTCTGTGAGCAGTTCCAGATATCGCTAGTTCACTCCACCCCCTACTATCCCCAAGGCAATGGTTTAGTGGAATCCTCTAACAAAAGCCTAATAAAGATCATCAAAAGATAATTAGAGGATAAGAAAAGAGCCTGGGATTAAAAGTTGAAATTTTCTTTGTGGGCCGACTGTGTCACGACGAAGAAGTCTCTAGGCACCTCGTCGTTTCAGCTAGTCTACGGAGCAGAGGCAGTTTTCCCTATCCATCTCGCCTTACCTGTGGCAAAGTTCTTTCAAGACTATGAGGGAGAACCAGATCATATGATCAGAAGAATTCATTAGATAGTGGAATTGCAGTAAAGCAGAGAATAAGTGAGGGACGCAGCTTACAGTCATCAGCAGAAGATCAAGCAGGCTTTTGACAGGAAGGTCAGGAAAAAGGAGTTCGAGATCGGGGATTTTGTATTTAAGTGGGATGCACCTAGACAGGATAAAGGAAAGCACAACAAGTTCGATGCCCTCTAGATCGGCCCCTTTAAAATCTCTGATATTTTCTCTAACAACACATACGGGTTGCAGGATCTAGAGGGTGAAGAGGTTTTCAACAGCCCAGTGAATGGGCATTTTCTAAAAAAATGTTTTATTTGAGCCTTATATGGATCCTCTATTTGTAAATATTGTCTTTTAGTTCTTTGTTTGGTTTCTTTTTGTATGTCTTCGGCCTAATAAGTGACTCCATAGCCCAATAGCAAGGCAATGAAGCTATAGAAGGAGTTCTTAGAGCATCACAGGGATGACTCTATCCCCCATGGAGCCTAATGTTAGCGATAATTTTTTTCTTGGGCTCCAGAGCATTTGGGTCTACAAGTTACATGAGAAGCACCTGAGTGCAGCATGGAAAAGTCTCGTCTTTCGACTTCTAATCAAGCGAGCGGGCAAAGTAATTCGTCAACGACCAGGGTCCATGTATAGAGCAGATCAACGATCGATGGGTAATCACGGTTAGCAGAGTTGCACCAGGATTAGTGCAATGGATAGCGCTTATATATCACCAAAAAGATCTCAGCCGTCCATCCCAGAGGAGTACGTGGCGCACGATCGGGCTCCATCGCCTCCTCACCCTTCGTGAATTTGAAGAACGAGGACCAGCCTCCTCACACCATGAGACGCGAAGTGTCGAGAGCATTCAAGACTCAGGCCCACAGTATCACCGAAGTGTTTTCAGCCGTCCATCCAAAGGGGACACCTGGCAGCAAGTAGAGCCATATCGATGCCTCGCTCATTGCAACTCCAACGTGCAAAAAATAGCTCCATCATACCCCGATACCCGAAGTAGTGAGAGCATTCAGGACCTAGGGCCCACAGCAGCGTTAGGTGAAGTTAGGACCGTCAGATCCAGAGGGCGCATGGTGCCAGATTAAGGCCGTCTCGATGTTTCTCTCATCGTGATTTCAAGAAGCAAGGGTTAACTCCTTCCATTCGCGAACGCCGATTGCACTTTGGGGATAAGCGCATGGTCACAGCCCATGGTCACTTGTGAAGGAAAAAGCTATTCAGGAAGGGACGAAGATGCCATGCATGATTCATAGAAGGAATTGTCACGACCTCCAAGTGCCATTTGATCCAACCTCGGTCCTGGTTTTCGCTTAGAGAAAATGAAGGTGAGAAAGGGTGGTTGAAGCCTCTCATCATTCATTAAATGCGAAGAATGTAGGGGCTGGCAAGCGGACTGCTCGAGAGAGTCCTGTGTACTCATTTCTTTTTAGAGAAGCCATGCCGAGTTCCCGACTAGCCGTAGGAGGCCTACACACGCTAGCTCAGCATTTACTAGCCCAGCTACTCTTCCCCTGCAGAGGCCATGCAAAGTTAAGGAGACGTATGATGAAGGACTTCCACCTGAAGCTTGATTGAAGAGACGCTATGCCTTGGAGGGTGAGCGTGCCTCTGTTGGGAAAATCCGCCCAAGTATATGTACTCAGCTTTGGTATTTTGAAGGTATTGATGGTAGAGCAGAGATCCCTACTGTAAAGTTTAACATACATTCTAGTTTGTTGGATATGCATCTGTATATGAGATATCTTGTTTTATGACAAACATTTTTTCTCACTCCATCTAATTTTCGTCTCATGCTAAGAGAGTTTGTGATTGACTGAGTCACGCGAATTATTGTAGTTCTGTTATGATAAATGATTTATCGTTGCATTATTGTATTCTCTGGTTTTTTGTATTTAAGTGCAAGAAGACCTTGCGTTTGGATGCCTTCTTCTACAGTTTGTTAGGAACCTATCGTTTATAACAGACCTTCACACTCTTCCCATATAAGTCTTCCGCCTGTTCACCCTTTACTACAACTCACTGTCTGAAGTTTATATAAGACCTCACTCACCTATGCATGCCTGGCCTAGTTTTGGAGTTGGAATGATATTGTTTTGAGTTGGCTTCCATTCGGTCACCCCATATATAAACAAACCATGACATAAAACTGATGGACGTCGGGCTCTGCTCCTACTAGCAATCCAAGAGTGACTTTTGTCACCAACAGGAAATATATCTGTAAAATATACTATTTCATTATACTGTGCTAGAAATCGCTACTAGATTGGTGAATCTTATACATTTGGTTATTCCGTTTTGCAAGTGAAATTTAGACTCTGGGAACGCCATTTTGTAAGTAAATCTTAAATTTAAACATTTACATACCTATACGTACAAACCTATCTCTGTAGGCCATCCATTAATTATGGATGAATTTCTCTATCGATTTAATCACTGTTGGAATGATCACCTACAATAGGAAATATATATATATAGATTTAAATGACTCTTTTTAAATGCTATTGTGTGCATACCAATAGGTACAAAAAAATATAATGGGAGGCAGACAGTCTAACTATTCATAAACATGTTTCTAGAAATGAAATGATGGGAAGGGAATAGTCCAACCAATCATAAAAAAAGTTATGGAAATGGAATGATGGAAAGCGAAGAGCCTACCTAGTCACAAATGAAGATCTAGAAAGGAATAATATAATGGAAAACAAACAGTCTAACTAATCACAAACTAAGTTCTAGAAATGAAATATTAGAGGAACGAAAGACCAACGAGTCAAAAGACAGAGATTTTGACTCCCTATATATTTGTATGCACGTACATTTTTTCAATAAATTTGAATTACACAACTGTATTATTAATAAAAGCATTTCAACTTCTTTATAAATATCAAGGTGAACTCAGAAAGGGAGTATAGAGTATAATTTTTCCAATAGAAGAATACGTATTGCTAACCATTCCAGATTTCCATGTATAACATAAATATCTTACTGCAAAACAAAGTGGACTGATAGAGTTTCCATATAAGCCGACTGTACAACTATGAGTAATGATACAACCATGTTCAATGTATCCCATTTATTCATATTACATAGTAATAAGGTTTTTGATCCTTATGCCCATCCGTTAAAATTGAAGTTATGGACTTAAATAATCGGCTATCGTTATGAATGAAGAATTTTTCCCACGATGATAGCATTCTAGATTTAGGATCATATCAATCCTTATAAACCTAGGGAACTCTTTTAAGAGAGGCAAAATGAAACCTGAATACCTTTTGTGCATATGGTAGGGGCCTGCATCCAGAATTTTGCATGCTTGAAGTCCTTACAAGGAAACACAAATTATTGTTAGTATTATTCAAAGGAAGTAAGATGAGTGCAACTTTCAATAGAATGATTTATGACAGGAATGGTTTATATAGAGTTTCACTTAAATTGTGACTTGGAGACCCTGGTGCCCTTTCCCTTTCGCATTTTGGTTGAGCAAACATCCCGGACTGAAGAGGAGGGTGGTCCAAGAACTTCTTGATGGGTACCCTCGCAACAACATGGTCCCATCATTAGAATTGGTTACCAAATTGTCTAAATCAAACTCTTTAGAAAATGAAATAAATAAACAACATTAACATTGAAAATATGAATTGCCTTGGTTCGCGCAGTGCGAGTAGGCCGAATGCATCACTCAAACATTAAACACATAGTTAAATGCTATATGCCAACGATGTATAAAAATATAACATGGACTGACTATCTACGTTGAAGAGGATTCTTTTACTTGAAGTTTAAGTACAGAGTTAACATTCATGCCGAATTTATCAGGCTTCAAATGGTGTTTACCACACACAAACAAATATAATAACAGAATGAAGTACCTTAACCCAAGAATTTATTATGAGCTCAAATATTTATATGTTGTAGG
>JASDQU010261355.1:5099-15617 GCA_032191745.1 Picea mariana
TGTATGGTTTTGGTTTTTAATTTTTTATATTGTATTTTTTAACAAATTGATATTTTATGTTTTAATTTAAAATTTATTTCTTTTTTGTTTAAATATTTTTAATTTTTGTTTTATTTAAAAAAAAAAATTAAAGTTTATATATATTTATAAAAATGGTTTTTGTTTTTAAAATTTTAAAATACATTTATATTTTATTATATTGTATTTTTTTATAGATTGTTTTTTCAAAACAAATTTTTATTTTATTTTTTGAGGTTTTAATATAGTTTGTTTTGGTGTGAGAGAAGAAGGGAATTGACTTGTTGCTAGGTCTAGCTATGAACTCAAGAATCATCCTTGAACTCATCAATGGTGGCCATCGCAGGAGGGGGCGTCACCCCCTCCTATAGTAACATTGTACTGCGAGTAGTCATACTCCCCTCCAGCAAAAACACTCACATACTCTGAAAGCCACTAAAATCCCTTGTCCAATGGAAGAAGAAGAACTAGCAAAAAACCATCCCCAAGCAAAATCGAATACAAAGAATCAACGGGACTCTGAGGTCTCTGAGAATCATAGATCCTCAACCTATATTCCTCAAACAAAAGAAATCCTGCAGTATGAAATACAATCCACTACTCTCGGCCAAACAATTCAATACATGCAAGATCATGCACTTATCTGCAAATTCATGGGCCTATGGTCCTTGGGGAAAGCCATATACTAGTGGATCAAAACCCCTTTTAACCCCGAAGGAGATGTGGAGAAAAAATTGGGATCCAATGGATTCTTTATGGCAATCTTCAACCAAGTTGAAGACCGGGAGTGGATCTTCCAGAACAATCCCTATTTCTTCATTTATGTCTTCTTGTACCTGCACCTATGGACATAAAACTTCAGTCCTTCCAAAGAAGACTTCATTGTTTCCCTCATTTAGATTCACCTATACTCTCTCCATTTGTAATATCGGCACCCGGAGATCCTGGAAGGAATAGGAAATACATTGGGCACATTTGTTCGGATAGATGATGCAACACAACAAGGTCGATATACCTCATACACACAGATATGCGTGTACCTCAATGTCTCAAAGGCTCTACCTACATTAATCAACTTAGGATATTGTGATATAGAATGGATTCAGACAATAGATTACAAGCACATCCCATTTCGATGTCGTAAATTTCATGTACACAAACATCTCTTCAGGGACTGTCCTATGGACAAACCACAAGAAAAAACCAAAACACAACAAACTAGGGATGAAGAAGGCTTTGAAAAAATCCCCACCAAGAGGAAAAGACCTTGTAGCAGAGGTTTTTAGTGTTACAAAATTGACAAAATTTGTCAAAAAAAACTCCTCTAAAACATTTATTTTTGGTAGCGACTGTTTTTGCAGAGATTATAATGGAATTTCATTATAACTAAAAAAATATGGGCGGACGGGGGTTTTAGCGAATGTTTTCCTAGGTGGTGTGTTTAATGGTGTATACACATCGGTGCGTTCTCAAACTTAAATCATCGGTTCTTACATTTCACCGAAAGCACTGGGGCAGTCAAAAAAATATTGGGGAACCGATGTTCTTCTAAATAATAACGCATTGATGCTTTAATAATAACAATGCACCGGTGCGTTACAAGACAAACCCGATCGATGCTTGAAATTTAGAATGCATGGATGCAGAAGTCTGATATAGAAGCATCGGTGCGTCGTTTTAATTAAACGCACCGGAAGGCCGATTTTTATTATTATAATTATTGTTGTTAAAATCGTATTACGATCGGTGTTGGTTCATTGTATTACAACATCGGTGCGCATTAGAATTAAAGGCACTGGTGTTCATTTTCTGTTTTTATAAACATCAACCTGTGACGATGCAATTATTGTTATTTTTTAATTCCATTGTTCATCAAAAAAATTGACATATATCTTATAATAGTATTCATATAAATTAAATTTTGAGTAGTGCATTCGGATATGATGTTTGGTTTAATTTGTTATATCATCAGATTTCGCATCTCTTCATCATAATATTTAATCAACAATGTAACATTTCACAACGACATTGGACAATGCAATAGAATAAAATAAAACATATTTTATTATATATGAATAAGAGGCTATTTGTCATACAAAATGGGACACTTATCGGTAACCCCTTGTCTTTCAATTGGGACACTATGTCCATTACATTAAACAAAATGTCTAATTTTCACAGACAATTATTTCAAAAAATACAACAACTTGCATTGATATCCAAATATATTGATTATCATTCTTCGTTGGAACTATTGTCAGTGCTTAAGCTACTTCCATGACTTAGGTTATTTGGAAGAATGTTTTGTTGATTGCCTCGATTGTTTCCCTCTTCTTCAAGTTCCATTTACAAAAATAAAAATAAAGTGTAATGAGTGTATCTACATTGGTCAAAATAATGAAAATTGAAATAAATAATATACATGAATATAAATTGAAAAATGGCGTACCATAGAAAGAATTGAGCCCTAAATTATACACATTCTTTCAAAACCAAATCTCATGCCTTTTGTCAACAACTCTTATGTTGGCACATTTCCATACTTTGTTTCCTGCAAGTTTTATACCCCATAATAAATCATAGATTTAGTATGAAGGATTTTTTTTGTTCCATTAATTATAAAATGAGATAAGTAAAACAACATAGATACTTACAAATTTCACAATTAATTTTTGATATGCCAACATATACTCACAACCCATACTTAACCCAATATCAATCAATTCTTTTGATGGATCTTCTTTATATGTTAGCACCTGTTTGAAGACATTCAAGGATGGTTGTTGTAAAACAACCTAAAATATACAAAAATGAAATCTTAAGTTCTTATAAGGAAATAACAATTACTCACAAACTTTGCTATCAACCCATTTCTTCCTTGTCGTCATGTTTTATGTGTTGAATGGGTTCCATTTTGTTTTATTTTTTGCAAGAAAATACTTGAAAACTAATATTTAATGCTAAATTATTTATTTATATATACCTAATAGAAAAATTCAATGATTTCATACATTTGAAGCACGTTGTTGTTAAGATGGCTCCTCCTACGATGCAATTATGTCCATTTCTTTTACCATCTCCTTGTACATCTTTTTGGACATTCCTACTGACATATTTCGGATATCAGCTCATTGATCCTTTGGGATTTTCATAATCTTCTTGAAAAAGTAACATGACAATAAACTGTTTTTATATTCATATACGAAAACAAAATATAACAAAATTGATATTAATAAATGAATGCTTTGTAGTAATATATACATATTCTAGAAAAACATTTTTAGGAATATTACTTTTTGAATGATTATTTTGTGTTGTTGTATGTTTTTACTATTGCAAGTCTGACATGTCTCATTGACCATTTCTCTAGAAATGCTTTGTGTAGTTTAGATATAAATTGGTTCTTCAAATCATTAGATTAACATTTTTATTATAAGTGGAAAGTATGTCTATACGTTCGTTCCACTATATCCCTCATAGTTTTGTAAAAGTTTTCCCCCCTTTCATAAACCTCCAGCACCACTCCAGATGAGCTAAGGACCAATTCATCATCATTTACATCTTCTATAATTTTTATTTTCTTAGGATGACATTTAATTCCTTCGTTGTTGATCCCTGTAGAACATTTTGTTTTCGTAAATAAAAATATTATATTACCTTAAAAAGTCATCGTAGCAATACATAGTTCAAAATATGCCACATGTTCTGCCACATGCATGGAAACCATAACAGGTGGCCTGCAAAACTGATAGACATGGCAATAGACCATAACCAAAGTTTAACTAGTGCAAAATCTAGCTGCAAATGTATCTTATCTAGAAGTGATAACATGATAATAAGAAAACTAAAGATTTGGCGAACCTGAGCATCCATCACGGCAGAAAGTGAAAACGAATGGTTGGCAGCAAGTCGAGTAGTGGCTTTTGGCAGACACTTTTGAAAAAGAGTTGAACAAGAGGTCCATGAGATGACTGAGGGCGCTCTAGCGATGGATTTTATCTATCATGTCCCGATGCATTTCAAAAATCATTTGTAAGTGGTCCTCCGAGAATCTAGATGGACTGAGCAGTTTTGGCCCTGATCTCGCAACATTGGACAATTCGTGGACATCTGAAGTTGATTGTGTTGTTTCTTCCTCAAACCATTTCAGTGGAGTGTCCTCCTCATCCAAGCAATAATACAAGTCTGTCTCGGTGGTCCCCTTGAATGACGCATTGACATTTGGGGTTGTCACCCTTGTTGAGTCTTCCAGCCAATGTGGAGGAATTTCTTCCTCTATCACACAACCTCCCAAATATGTCATAGGATGGATAGGGGGGATGGAATTGACAATTAGTGCAGTCGGAAAAATGGTATCCTCCATCCAACTTGGAGGAATTTCTTCCTCTATTGGATAGCCACCTGAATCAATTATAGGGTCAGAATTTGGAGGCATTGGCTCCAAATTTCCAAGGGGAATCAAAGAATCATCGTTCCAATTTTGGTCTAAATGGGGTGGGCCAACGAGATTGGTGAACAGGTTGGGAGGCAGAGAGGGGACCAAGGAAGGGCCTGCATGATGATGTCGGGATACAAAGCTATAATAGGTCGGCTCATGTTTGGGTTTTCCCCTTTGGCGTGGCATGGTGTAAACACAGTAGAGAGAGATGTGGAAATGCATACAATTCTCAGGAACCAGGGGGAAGAGAGAATTGATTGGGATGAAGAATGAGTGCAGAAATGAGATGGACACTAAAGGGGAAAGGAAATCACTGGGTGTGGGAGCGCGGCATCAGTGGAGAGAAAGTTCAGGCAGGGAGTGAAAAGATAAGTGCATCTCCAGAATAAAATAACCATTGTGAAGCATTACCTCCATAAAAACCATTAATATGACAGGGAAAGGCGCCATGAAGACTGATTTGATGTCACCTAGCTACCTCGTACATGTTATGGTGAGCCATAACTAGTGTTGAATGTGCACCATTATTCTTCCCTTGTTGTTTTGGCGCATTATCTCCCGTGTAGCATGAATGCTAGGCATGGTGAATTGACTAAGGGGGAGGTTGGCGGCAAGGGGCTTTAACTCCTTTGTTCGCATGTGTGGCAGGTAGCACAGGATCGATAGATGTCACCCCATCCCGGGGGTCCCTGTAGAACATTAAACATATGTGAATTAATAGATTGTTTGAAACATGTTATCTAATATTCTTAAGTATATTATTAATGATAATTCAAAATCCAACTCATATTGAATAATATTTTTTCATTCACCTCATTCATCCTTTTACAATTTTTCCATCAAGCTTTTATGCTCTTTTGTACTTAGATCACAAATAATCTTATCGAACTTCCTCATTTTGTGGCTATGCATGACACGCACTAACCAATACATATTAGTTAAACTTACATATAGTTCAAACATATTAGTTTTGTATATAATTTACAAAGAAATTTGCTTTTTTGCTTTTTTGGATGTGTTATCATTGTGTCGATCATAATTTTTATTACTTCAACTATTCTCACACATTTTTTTATCAATATACAACTTGTACCATTCAATACATAAGCTATTAAATATATTTTGTAAATAAATCACATAATTTTCAACTAAAAAAAAATCGGTTTTTGGTGCACTTTAATAATATGAAAGCACTGGTGTGTTCGATAGAGGAAACAAACCGACAATTTTTTTTTTTTTTTTGAAAAATACTTTAAATTACAATAGTGAGATATGTATCGATAACAACACCGCAACCAGAGTAAAACACAAACAAAAAAAAAATAACATCAACAAAAAAAATAACCGAAAAAAACTATACACTGATGAACGATTTTTTTTTTTTAAATTATGTTATAGCATTTTTGGTGCACTTTATCAGTAAGTGCACTGGTGCGTTATAGTCAAATCGACGCACCGATAACCAGAAATTGTTTTTTAAAAGAACGTGAAAGGGTCGACAGAGTTTGTATCCTATGCAATAAGTAGTCCCCTTGCATCACATGTCAAATGCCTTATATATAGAAACACAAACCCATTAAATCTAAAATGCCTAAAATGAAAAACCCTAATTCTGAAGTGATAGAGGGAGTTAAACCCTAAGGTGAAATTTTGCAGTCACATAAGCAAGAAGAAGCAAGGGTTTTAAGGTAAGTATGAATTTATTTGTTTATTTATTTTTGCTGAATTTTTATTAAATCTAAATAAGGATACAATTTGAAATTTTTTTATTACTAAAATCAACAGTAAAATTTAAAATTTTTACTATGCACCTGGTTTTGAGTGATTCACAAAACCCTTCAAATTCTGATATTTTGAATAATTTTGTTGCTCCAAAAGGGTTTTGAGTGAATTGCCATACCCTTCAAATTTTGATCTTCTGAATAATTTTGTTGCTCCAAAAGGGTTTTGAGTGAATCAACATACCCTTCAAATTCTGATCTTCTGAGTAATTATGTTGTTCTAAAGTCTTATGTTGCTCCACAATTCTCCCTGGTATGTCTCTCTTGCAAATCTCTCCCCTGTAAATTTTGGCAAAATAATGAAATAGTGAATAGTTTAATATTGTTTAAAAGACTTTATGAAAATATGTATTGAGTGAATCACCATACCCTTCAAATTCTGATTTTCGGAATAATTTTGTTGTCCCAAAGTACTTTGTTGCTCCACAACACGCTCCCCAATATGTCTCTCTTGCAAATCTCTCTTCTACAAATTTTGGCAAAATAATGAAATAGTGAATAGCTTCTTACTATTTAAAGGAATTTATGAAAATAGATTTTCGTAAAATAAATTCCAACTCATTTTTTAATTGTAAAAAAAAATGTTACGCTTTTTTGTTTTTTAAGTTTTTCAAAACATCAGTGTGTTTATTAATATAACGCACCAGTGCGCTTGTTTATACAAAGCACCGGTGCGCTAAATATTTTTGGAGCACCGATATCATATAATTATTTATTTATTTATTTGAAATCTTGAGAACCGGTGCGGTTAGTAATTAAACGTCTCGGTGCTTTATATTGTTATAGACACACTAGTGTGTTTTATTTAAATAAGCGCACTGTTATGCTTTAAATTTATCTATTTTTTTATTTGCACACAAAATAGTATATTCATCTTTAATTAGCTTTTAGGATGCATCCACATGACTTGCAATACTTCATAGTATACATTTTCTGCTTAAAGTCATCTTATTCTTAAAAACTTATTGTTGAGTTTGCTCAAATGCAGGGAGAAAAATTTATAATATGAAATGGCCAATTCTTCAAATTCCATCCCATTCCATATTGCTCAAAGTCCATCACGGAGTTCCCCCTTTCCATCTCCAATAAGTTCATATTTTATTTATATTTCGATTATCTAATTGAATTTATTTTTTTATCCATGTCAATCTAAATAAAAATGTATGCAAATTTGCAAGATCCTGATTCAGAATTGAGTTCAGATGCAGAAAATACTCCATCGGTTCAAAAATGTCAAAAGCTCTTATTAGGAGCAACATACCGCAAGCAGTTGATAGATAAAAATGGACAACTGCTTTACCCTGCCAATTGTAACATGCCATTTTCCAGCCGCAGTCCTGGGTCAGTGATGGTAATAATTGTTTGGTATAATGTAATTTGAACAAACCAATTTCCTTGTGCTTACTAATATCATTGATGTATTAATGTTCAATATTTTTTAAATTAGGATTATGATAATGAACGACCTACCTATCATCTTCCGTTGCACCCCACTACAATGTCAAATCAAGAGAAGGCTGAAAAAAGAGCACAACTCAGAGAGGAAACATACCAAGAATGGTTGAATCAACCACCTATTCAATTCCCACTATGTCCAGATTCACTAATTAGGAATGACTATAGCAATAATAGTTCTTCACAAGTTGGGAATGTAGTCAATCAAATAGAGGTTGGTATGGATGATTATTTATGGGATACGACTGCCATGAAGATAATGTTGTTAGATGCATTCCAGAATGATGAGCTAGGGGATGATGCCCATATCATTGATACCTTTTTCAAAAGCCTGAAATATGCTTCCACCACCCCTCTCTTTGGACCTAGCCGGTCAAAGTCTACCCAGTTAGGGATAACAATGTTATTGTACAACTTGAAAGCAAAGTTTGGCATGTCAAATGCATGTCTCTCGACAATATTGAGGTAATTAATCATCAAGTCCCTTGTATTTTGAGAAAAAATTTCACACAATCAACATTAAAAATGGTCGATTTTATGAATGTTAAATGACATTGTACATTTCTATTGCCCACTAACTGCAGGTTATTCAAATATAAGGTTCTTCCAAGTGATAATGTCTTGCTTGGTAGCTAACAAGAGGCAAAGCAAATGTTGAATATGTTGGGTGTTGAGTACATATCATATCATGCATGTCTGAATAATTGTATTCTATATAGACGAGAATATGCAGACAAAGAGATATGTATGAAATTTGGGCATGAGAGGGACCATATATCAAATAAAAAGGGTAAATTACATGGTCCTCCTCATAAGATATTGAGGAATATGCCTATAATCCCAAGGATTCAAAGGCTCTTTTGTTGTAAATAATTAGCTATGTTGTAGGGATGGCATGCCTCGCATAGAAGTGAGTCGAGAGTTATGTGAATCCCAACATATTCAATAGCCATGAAGCATATAGAGGATACATGGCCCTAAAAATTCAAGGATGAAGTACGAAATCTACGACTCAACATAGCCATGGATGGCATCAACCCATATTCCCTCCAAAACACCAACTATTATGTTTGGCTTGTAGCAGTGATCAATAAAAATACCCCCCCATGGTTGTCCGTAAAGAATGAACATCTTATGTTGGCTCTTATAGTCCCTGGTAGAAGACAAGTGAGGAATATGGATGTCTACCTAAAACCATTGGTAGATGAATTGAAGGAATTATGGGAAGGGATACATATATACGATGTATCAAGACCCATTGGAACATAGAGGAGTCTTATGTTGTATGGCATATGTGCTTACACCACACATGATTATCTAGGCTTAGGAGTTTGCTTTGGTAAATTACATGTTTATTGATTTGTTTATATACGTAACAATATTTTTTGGCATATTTAATTCGATGCGATTGTTTTGATCTTCAACACTAATGTGCTCTATATACATTAATAATTTTGTATTTCTTGTAACAAAAGGGTATCATGGATGTAAACGTTGTGGACCTTCTCTGAAGTCTAGGTGGTCTAAACACCTACGAAATCCAGTGTATGACTGCTCTAGGGTATTCCTCCTAGAACAACACCTTTACGGTAATTTGACATTTAGGCTCTATTTTTTTACGGCGGTGCGTTGGGTAATCATTAACGCACCGGTGCGTAAGTTTACCAACACACCACATAAAATAATATATCTAATTTATGTGTTGTGTCATTTAACGTAATGCTCCTGTGCGTTAACATTATTTCGACACACTGCGAAAAAATAGCTATATTATTTTAAGCGGTGTGTCGGTAAAATTATGCACTGGTGATCCAAATTTAGGAGCGGAACGAACTGATTAACAGACTGAATACAATAAGCACAGAGATATGAAGAATAAAACATATATCTAATGAACAATATCTTCTATTGAATAATGAAATAGGCTGAAATTGTAAAACTATAGAACTGAAACACTTGCTCGAATGGTGGTAGTTATCTGAGAAGAGATGTGACTCCTACGCACATCCGTCTGAGAATAATGGATTACAATGAGACTCCAGAGGCCTTTCTGATATTAATCATGAATGAAGAAACCCTAGATATCCAAAAACCTAACCCTAGAAGGTGAAACGCCAAAAGTCATGTGGGCCCCTATGGGTAAGTTGTTGTAAGGTGGTACCTCAACTTACCAAGGTCGTAACTTTTGCATACGACCTTCGTTTTAGGCGCGTGATAGCCCGTTGGAAAGGTCTTTCAGAGAACTACACATTCTTTTGTCAAACTATGACTTTGTCCATATTTTGAGTGTGGAGAGCAAAAAAAACAACGTTTAGGGCCCCAAAACGACCCTGGAAGTACATCAAGATGTGCTAACATGAAAACATACAAAAAAATCCAGTTGGATTAGGCGAGAGGCCACCAGTATCCACCTAGATAATGTTTGGGGCTTCAGACAGCCCCATAAGTGTAGAACCCAAAATTTGTTGAGGAACCTGTTGTCCCTATCGGATATGATGGTTTGTGGTATCCCAAAGTGGACCCACACTCGTTCGAAGAAGAGCTTGGCAGTATTTGCTGAAGTGATATCCTTCTTGCAGGCTGTGAGGATGGACATCTTCGAAAACCAATCAACAACCAAAAATACACAGTCATTTCCTTGCTTGGTGGATGGCAAGCCAGACATGTAATCCATTGAGATGGATTCCCAAGGCTTCTCATGAATAGGAAGAGGGGTGTATAATCCTTGCTTCTTGATGGCTGTATTGGAAATGGCACAGGAAGTGCAAAATATGATATACTTGCTGATGTCCTATCAAATTTTTGGCCAATAAAAATGTTTCTGAA
>JASDQU010261356.1:2899-15426 GCA_032191745.1 Picea mariana
ATCTATGCCGAATAATTTCTTCTCACCACACTTATGTCCCTTACTGTACTTGTTGTCACAATTAAAGCATAAACCTTTTTCTTTTATTTCCTCCAATTTTTGAGGTGTCAACCTTGTAGGTTGATGTATTTTAGAAGAAGGAGCATTATTCTCAACATATTTTTACTTTCAACATTTCTTTCCACCCTAAATGCATTCTCCAATGATTTGGGTTCCCAAAGGAGAACCTCATGTTCAATTTTATCTCTTAAAGTTCCTATGAATACATCAATCAAGTGCTCATATGGAATATCTGTTACCTTTATATTCAATCTTTGGAATTTCTCAATGTGCTCTGTAACTGAACCCTTTTGCTTGAGATTTATCAATTGGCTAAAGAAGGTATTTCTCCTTGTATCGTCATAGTGTGCTATCATTTCTTACATGAAAATTGTCCAAGTGACAAATGATTTGCGAGAACAAAGACATCGATACCATACAAACTTATTGGGTTCTAAATATAAAGAATCATTTCGTACCTTTTGTGTATGTGGCACATTATGTAGATCAAAAAATTGCTCCATCTGAAGTATCCATGTGATAGGGTCCTTGCCATAAAACTTCCTCATATCGATCTTAGGAATGTGGTTGATCTTCAACCCAAAGTTGGAGTTTCTCCATTCTTGATTCACCTTCCTTGTGTCATCATCATGAATTTCATGTGATACATTTTCACTTTCAGGTGTCCTCTCTACTACGAAATTTTCCAATCCTTCCATGATCTCCTCTTTTAAACCATCCATCTTTGCCTCCAACTTAGATTCCATCTCTTGTAGTTCATATTTTGTTATTGTATTCATTTGTAAATAATTTATGTCCCTACACATTTCTTCACCTTCATCAAGAGTCCAAGTAGGATTCTTTAGAGGCTTATTTGGTGTAGAAGTTCCCTTTTTTGGTGGCATGTTGGCCAAGTATCACCTCAAAACTTGATTTTTAGGTGCTTCTGCTAGACAATCTTTCTTTTATTGTATCTCCAAAATTTCATCCCTTCTAAGTATGGTTTTTTTCTTTTTTTAGGTCTATGATATTTCTTCTCTGCAATGCCACAGGCTTGATCAAAATTGAATGTGCCAAGTGGAATTTATGGTAACTTTCCCACAACTCACTGATTTTTTTCCTTTCTAGGAGATCTTAATTGTATAGTGTGCCCCACAAAAAATAATTGATATAAATTCTAAAACTCATTCTAGAACTACTACGGTCTATACATTATCCAATGCAACTTGTCCCACTCAATTTTGATACATTGGGAATAAGTTATGATTGTTTTACCCGGAACACCTTATTGAGACTAGTCAATAGGACTAGTAAGATACCCTATCCTCCACAGGGTGTCTACAAATGTAAGATGCCCCAGAAGATGAAATTGTTACCACAAAGACCCTACTAATTTCTGTGAATATCCTCTAGAGTTTAGGGTTTGAAACGTTATAGACAAAATTTTATAGAGAAAATTTCGTAATGGCTCAATTCAAGATGATTCCAGAGCCCTATCTTAGAAATGTTGTATCTCTGAAAGTATAAGGCCTTAGGAGATGAAATTTTAACCAACATACCTTGATCCTTCTACTAAATATATTCCAAGACATTCCTTCTAAATTGTTGTAGAAAAAAATTATAGCAAAAATTCTAAGGTGTCTCAAATGTAGCAATGAAACCCCAAGACCTTGAGCTTTGATACCATATGTTAGGAACCAAATATCAATATAGCATAGAAAAGCCTCAGAATAAGTACTCAACACCTTGAAAAAGAGAGAAATTTAGATAATAAGCCTCTTTGAGGGGGCAACCTCCTTATGCCCACATAAATGTTCAATTACAAGATGATTCCAATTGAAAATGTCTCCAAGTTGGTATATATAGGAGACTAGGAGGTATGATTACAACTAATGGACTAAAGATGACATAAATAAAATAACATTACTAATGTAATATGTCCCAATTAAGGGGTAATGAGCCACTATTTAGGGATTAATAGAATTAGGGTTCAGGGATATGTGAGGGGATTGTATTGAGCAAAAAAGTGAGAAAATTAAGGGAATAAGAACAATTTAATTTTAAAGAACAGGGCGTGCAAAATGAATCTAGGATCATGAGGGGATTTGTAATGAGCGAAAAAAGTGAGAAAATGAAAGGGAATTAGATGGATATTGTTCATAAAATAAATTAAATCAATCAACTAGCATAACTCAGTTTCAAATTTGCATCCAAAAATCATCCACTTCCAAGACCAAAACATTCATTGTTCCTCAATTGTATACAACTTCTTGTTGTCTCAATAATAATTAAATTTCCCATAAATCCTTATTTTATGAAAGTCTATGCATTATAACTTATGTAGACATTTTTCATTCAACAATACTATATATACTAATGTTGATCTTTTATTTCTTAAAATAAACAAACATGCACAACAATTCTCATTATATTATGCCCAACATTTATCCTTGATAATCAATAATGAACCATGATAAACAATCAATAGTCACTATCCTCTAATCAAAAATTGGGCCCTATTTAGTATACACAGGTGCCTTCATAATCATGGACAAACTTAAGAGCATACATGAGGGACCAATCATAACACGAGTTCTTCAATCATATAATCGATACAATCTAGAATCGACAACAACAACCAACTCAAAACAAAATGGAACCTCGAGTTTTATTTATGTGTGCATCAACATATGTAAAATTATTTTAAAAACAAATGACAGTATGCACGATGATTCCCATAGAACCATATCATATATGAAGCGAAAATAACTAAATTGACACACAAACAACTTTTTTAACTTGCGAGAACCTTGATCGAGCTTGGTAAAACTCACACAGGTATATTCTTATGCAATCAAGATCATGTTGGATTAAAGACAGTAATCGATAACATAAACGAATAGAAAGACAACTCTCGACTATATGCAACCATTAATTTTCTTTCTTATTTTCTCAAACAAATTCATCACAGAAGGACCAGACATAGATTCGGCCAAAAGGATCGTTTTATAAATGAGGGATAACATGCATTCAAACTTCCACAATAATTAAACTGATAACCCAAATCTTGAAAACCCCCAGAAGGTACCCGAGGAGAGCAAAGGCAGTCAAAGTCCGAGTCGGGCTCTTAAAAAATTAATGCAGAGAGGCAACGAAAGCCTGCTTGTATTTTTTAAAAACACTGAGAGATAATGGTATTTCAAATCCTCATATCCATTTACCATCAATTAATCAACCATAGACCAAAATGTAATTTTGAAAACAGAGAGCCACGCTCTTCAAACAAAATATAGTATTTCTTCTTATACTTCCAAGTCTTTGAAAGAATCATAATAAGTGAAGGCCCGAGGAGATAAAAAGGAAATTCATGTAAAATAACCCAGTTGCATGCAAGTGCCACTAACCCTTTGCAGAGAGGAATGAGGGTTAACTTAAATAGTGGAGGGTACTCAAAACAAAGAGAGATAATGTCTCTTTCCAACACCCGAGTGGTTGATAACCTACGACAACAATTGATAGTGAGGACACACATCATTATTTGTGAAAGAATGACAAGATATAGCTCGTATCAATTTGATACCCATACAAGCTTGCATTAATATTTGGGTTAGCCAAGACTAGACCTTTCGAAATATTTTGATGAAGAGACAGTAACGAATGGGCCATCAACAATAGTTCGAGATTTAGATAATAGAAGCACCCAAAAGTCGACAGTTTCCCTGCAACTGTATCAATATTACAACAATGACTAAGAGGAAAAACGATTTTATAACCATTGATACATAGAACGATGATTACAAACCCTCAACCATCAAACTCAGAGCTTCATTTCACCACTGTCACCATTATCCTATAGAGAACCATCATAAAAAGTAACACTGACCAAGCAAATAACCAATGTGAAACCTTTATATTCAATAATACCCACTACTGTACTTGCAATTATCAACATTTCATAGTCATCATAGAGAAACATAACACCATATTTATACACAATCGAAAAACTCAAGATAACATAGAAATCATGCATTCCTAAGTAACCATTTGATTCATAAAACATAGAGTTCATCATGGATGGAAGTTTAGATCCATACTTTTGAGGAAATCGTTTCAATGGTGAACCAGTCGAGTTTTTCCTTGCCAATCCTGAAAACAGGGAGATTCAAAACCAATAGAGCAACAATGCTAGGGTGATGGGATATAGCAAGGATTGGAGTGACATGGAGTAAATGCACGTCTCTTCCTCACCTAGCCCCATTTAATTCCATGTACGAGACAACCCAATAAACATAACATCCACCATTAAATCAAACCATATAACCAATGCATAATCAATGCCAATCCATCGTAAGATTTGCAACCATATCTGTTGCATAATGCGCCACCCAATATGTTTCATATATAAGTTAATATCTTTCCATAACTCCAACGATAATCAAATATCAACGTTTCTACATATGCCTCCATTTGACTTAAATAAAAATTTCATAGTCCTTTAACCAAACACATAATATAATAGATAGGTTGTCCATTGTCACAAGGTTTATACACAATCCTTTTGTCATAGCTTTATTTGAAGTTTACATGTAGTTTTTTTACCATAGCTTTAAAACTTTTCCATAGTTTCTTTTCTTTTGTTTGAGCTAGCTCCCATTTAATTATCCCTTGCATATATGTGGATACGTATTCAATATATGAATTAGTAACAAGGTTATAACATAGCACCTATAAACAACATGATCCTCATACTCATAGAAATTGTTTTGTGTTGCAAGTGATTACCAACAACATACAACAATAATGCATTAACCACTCATTATCATGCCAAATGAAACCAAGAATGCATCATAAAAAATGTAGGATTGTGTAGGCAACATCATAACAACAAAAAAATATGTGTAATATGTCTACCCTTGCACCTCTAGTCTACAAGGGGGTCCCACCTACTAGTATTATATTATTATCATAATTAAATAATAGCGCTTTAACAATCCTTTGCGAGCAGAATTCATCATTGTGATTTTAATCGTCAACACAATCGAGAGTCATCTCATGTTCTCTCATCAATATATTGGTGTTGATGTACTTTCTCAAGCTAATTTTCAGGTGTCTAGTGGAAAACTATGGATCGCTTCCTTCGGTGTAGAGGAGGTTAGGTGCCTCTCACTTTTTTTTATGACCACAACACACTTTATCAGTGATGGACAATGCATCAGTCACACTCTTTTGTATTATGTTGATTCTTTGCTACAGAGGCCACAATGTATTAGATGGTATGCCATTTTTGGGTGGAAGTTTTGTATAGCACTAGATAGATTTCATGCTATGATACATGGGAGGTTGAACTTCCCTTTTGCTTCATAGTTGTTTTGTTTATTTTTTGAGAGGTTTCCGAAGATGAGGCCTACTTTTTTTTGTCAATTTTCTAGGCCGAGGACTCATGTGTGGATCCAAATGTGGGGAGAGATGATGCCCACGAGGGGCCAACTGGATTTTATGTTCAGGATTTCTCGAGACGCACTGGAGCTACTAGCCACTGAGGTGGATCACATGTTCATAATGGTGTCATTTCCTTATGCATGTTTGGATTGGAGAGGATATCTGAACATTCTCTTCAACACCATATGAGACACCAGATGATAGAGTTGATATTAGTGTTTTGTTTAAATTAATCTAGTTTCATTTTATTGTCTTACTTAATTAGAATAAATTTAATTCTAACACGTTCTTTAACTAGTTTTATTTTTTAATGAAACTGAGTAATTATTGTTGTGTACTATATATTTTGTAGATATTAGTACTTTCATTGGGGACATGCCTCCCCATCAGATGATGATGAGGACATGATTCCTAAATCTGCGATGGGTCAGGGTCCTCGGGTATACGATACCCGACAAAACATGCACCGTAGCCCATATACTAGATTCAAGATCAATTTGTGCGACCAAATTTGTGCACTTTTGGCTGAGGTGGTAGTATATCCTTCTCTAATGTGATACATCAATGAAGATCCTATGCTCTTGGAGCTTTGTAGGGATATTTTGAGTGACATGATTCCTTGTATGCTTCATATTTCCAAAGCTACCAGGATACTAGGAATGAGGAGGGATCCCGATGATAGGCACAACACCCATTCTAGTAGGGATCATCCGTCTAGTACCCCATCAATTGATGAGGATGGCCATGATCCTTCTCCACATCCTCCTCCTTCACCTCAACCAAATCATGATAAGGCAACATATATTCCTCCTCCTCCTCTTTCACCTCACCTAGATGAGTAGGAAATACCTATTCCTCATCCTCCTCTTTCACCTCACCTATATGAGGAGGAAGGACCTATTCCTCCACCCCTTATTTCTAGTCAAAGTTTCAACCAACCACTTCCTCCTAACCATCCATCATCTTCTACTACAGACCATGCCTCCACTACTATTATAGATATGGAGATTATCCCATCATCTATACCTAATATGTTATATCATTTGTTTGACTTGATCATGATATATATTTATATATATAGTGCATTATTTTTATTCGTGTTGATGTACTTAATTTATATCTTGATGTTGATGTGTACATTTTTAGGTCATGTTAGATATGTTTGTTAAATGTGTTTGATAGATGTTTATGTTAAATGATGTGTGTTATATATGTGTGACGATGATGTTAGAAAATGTTTGTGTTTTGTTAGATGTTATCATAATGATGACACCCTGTTAGATTATTATCTTTGTGTGCTAGCTAATTAATGATGTTTATATGTGCTAGAGATATATTAGATGATGAATTTAAATGTGTATTTTAGATGATTTTTATGTTTGTTCTATGGTTATCATCATTATGTTTATTTTTGTTAAATGATATTTATTATAGATTATGTAATATATAAAAATTATATATGGTGAACTTATATCCAAATTTTATATATGAAACATAAAGACTTAATTTAGATAAAAAAATGCAAATATATTTTTATAAATTATAAAGTTCAATATGGTTGAAACTATAATTGTAAAATTACCATAAACATTTTTATATTGCATAGATAGTTCATGTATATTCATTTTAACTAAATTCCTTTTCAAAAAAAAAATTACATATGAATAAATGTTATTTTCCATCGTACCAATTACTCTTTTTTAATAGTCTCTTCTACACTAAAAATTGTTATTCTAAAAAGTTATGATCTCCAATGATAAGCATTCTATTGGCCCTAAAAATTTATGGATGCAAATTAATATTCCTATTGTTGTTTTTGTGATTATTTCCTAAGTTGATTGCTATCAAATTTTAAATTGTTTCATTAATTGTGGTTTTACTCAACATTGATGGCATAATTTTATAAATATGTACAAAATCAATGATTAAAGTATGTAAATTAACAAACACTTTAGTTAACAATATGTTTGATTTGATTTGATTTTATTTATAAACCACATTATTTATTAAGTATCTTACTTTTAAATCTACAATATACATGAACATCATCATGTTAAAATATCATAAAAAAGGTTGTACTGTTAAACATGCATATCAAACATATTATTACTTCTAATATCAACATAGACTATTAGAATAAATAAGAAACTATGTAAATTAAAATATTACCATTCAATATCTAAACATGTTGCCAACTATAAAAATATTATATGTCGTTGCATATATAGAAAATTAAAAAAAAATAATTAAATAACTCGTGCATGGTTTAAAATATTCACAACTCAAATGCTCAAGCAAGGAATTACAATGCAAATCTTAAAATTATTTCCCTAAGAAAAGTCATATCTCTAACAAAAGTGCTTTATACAAGTGCTTGATTGTGTCTAAGGGTAAGAGTATTGTTAATAAATGGATAAATGTCACCTTCTATACATATAAAAATTCTATGTACACCATCGTTACTATGCTCTTTTTTAGGTCTCAATGCTTCTATAACATGTTGGTAAAGGGTCAAACATCTAACATGTTGAGGAATTTTTGGACATGATAATAATTATTACGACCTTCTCACAATAATAATTTTTAAAATTTTATATAATTAAACATGCAGCGACATAAATATGTTCAAATAACAATATAAAATTCTATTTCAATCAATATTTCCATGCAATCACAAATAATTTGAAATACAAACACATTACGCATCAAAATCACTATTAACCAACTAAAATTATTCAAACAATTATTATAATTAACTTAACATTTCCTCTGTCACAAGATTGTGGTTTTAAATTACTTCATTAATTGTGGTTTTACTCAACATTGGGGGCATAATTTTATAAATATTTCCAAAAGAAATCATAAAAGTATGTAAACTAACAAAAACTTTAGTTAAAAGTATGTTTGAAATTTATTTTCAAATTATAAACCACACTATTTGTTAAATATCTTACTTTTAAATCTACAAAATACATGAACATAAACTTAGTTTTTGAATCATCATGTTAACATATCATAAAAAAGGTTGTACTATTAAACATGCATATCAACCATAATATTGCTTATAATATCAACATAGATTATTAGGATAAATAAGAAACTACGTAAATTCAAATATTTTCATACAATATCTAAACATGTTTCCAACTATAAAAACATTATATGTCGTTGCATATATAGAAAATTTTAAAAATTAATTAAATAACTCATGCATGGTTTAAAATATTCACAACTCACCCCAGATCGGGTGATAGTGCGGGACACATGGAAAAATGAGGAGGCACGCACAGGCCAGTGTGGCGAAGGCCATGTGACAGATCCGTGCCAAGCACAGCCGCCACCTCCATGCAATTAAATCCTCCTACGACGTCCAAGGCACCATTAAGCCTTGTGCGCTTCCCGTCTCTGGCTATCCTCTCAATGGATGATTTCATTGAAGGCGTCGTCAACCTCTTCATGTGGCTTGACCTTCATCTCCTCCAGCTGTGCAGATATGGCTCATTCCAGCTTACCTCTTCCTTGGCGCTCTCCTGCTGTGCTTCAAACCCTTCCTACCAGCTCCTTTGCACTCTCCTGCAGCTGAATCTTCTCCAGCCCTCTCCATTCACCTAGGGCTTCCCTCGCAGCCCAACCATTTCCCCCGAGCTATCAGTATGCCTAGGCAAAGAGGCAGGCCAAGAAGGGGCTCGCCCTGGTTTCCATATCGGCCACGAGCACCTATACCTCGCCCTGGTTTCCATTTTGGCCTCAGATGCCTATCCCCCTCCCAATATTCACTTTCCTTGCACTCCTCGCACTCATCTCACTCTTCGTAGCCTAAACTTGAACCACTTGCCAGCTCTTCCTGACTTGAAGGTTTGGTTCTTACGCACAGCTCACTCAAATTACCCTCAGAGCCCATCCTAGATAAGGCCTCAAATTCTCAGGCACCTCCTGAAGCACCTCCACTTCCCTCGGCCAGTGCACCTGTGTTGGCTTCAGAATCCTTTCACATTCACCCACCCTTGGAGGTGCCACTTTTTCCACATTCTCTCTCTGACTCCATCCCAAACGAGCAGATGCAGGACAACATGGGCATTCTTTATGGGCTGGTCTTCGAGCTCCGACAAGACGTGGATGATCTACAATTCTGACTATAGAAACTAGATGGGAAGGCCTCTGCACTCCTCCATATCCTCTCCACCTTCTAGGGAGAAGCAATGCAAGCCAAGCATGTCCTAGCATAAACATTTGGTAGGAGCGAACAGGAGCTTCCAACGGAAGGTGAACACTTGGGGAAAGCCATGCACATGGATGGGGAGGTTGCAACAGTAGTGGATAATGCGGATGCTGACGTGTAGATGGAATGGCAAGGAACACCTGTCGAAGAAGACCTCTGGAATGAGGCAACCCATGCCACCTGGCCAGAATATAAGCCAAATGTATGCCCCTCATGAAGACTCTACTCATGTTTTTAGTTTACTACTCTCGGCTCTATTTACAGTTTTTCTAGTTTGATAGACATGTAGACCATAACACTGGCTGGCTGAACTAGTTCCCCTTGGGGTAGTTCAGTTACAACACGACAATTCTGAACATTCTGTATCTCTAGTTTTTTTTTTGGAGGATCTTTATATATTAATAAAATACTCTTACTTACAAAAAAAAAAATATTCACAACTCAAATTCTCAAGCAAGGAATTACAATGCAAATCTTAAAATTATTTCTCTAAGGGATATAAGAAATAAAGTCATATGACTAACAAAAGTGTTTTATACAAGTTCTTGAGTGTGTCCAAGGGTAAGAGGATTGTTATTAGATGGATAAATGTCACCTTATATACACATTGGAATTTTATGTACACCATTGTTATTATGCTCTTTTTTAGGTCTCAATGCTTCTATAACATGTTGGCAAAGGGTCAAAAATTGCAATATACCAGATATATAAAATATGCAGAACATAAATAAAATGCTAGAAAAGGTAGAATAACAGTAAAATATCTAGCATAATCTCCACAATAACACAGAAATGATATAAGAACAACAATAGAAATAACACTTTGATTCAGAAAGAAATGTTCACAAGCCTCTTCGAGGGGGCAACCTCCAATCTAGCAAGGCTTTGTTACAATAATCTCCAAGATAGGGTTTTCATACCCTCAACCCTTATTTATACAAAATGTCTATCAAGAGAAGCATCTAGAGGAAGATCCTTCTAGAAGAGGAAGCTTCTATTAGGTCTTCCTACATTCGCCTTATTCTATTTTATTGAAAGGCCTTATTAATATTGACCTTTATTACATCCGAATATATTAATCTACCTATGTACAAGTTAGGACCCTAACATCTCTGCCCCCTTAAAAACAACCTTGTCCTCAAGGCTTGAGATGAGGAAACTGCTACAGAATGGTAGTTGGTTCCCAAGTGGCATCTGTTGGATTTGTATCTTTCCACTGGACTAGCACTTCCTTGATGGCTCACTGACACAGGCGACACTCACGCTGGTCCAAAACTACTTCTAGCTGTATCCAAATGGATCCTTCTTCAGCTAACTCAGGAAGGTTGGTTTGAATTTGGCACTGAGTTCCAATCATCTTCTTTAAGCATGAAACATGGAAGACTAGATGTAGCTTCGACTAACTGGGCATAGCCAACTGATATGAAACTTGTCCCACACGTTTGAGAACTGTATAAGGACCATAAAATTTGGGCGCTAGCTTCTGACAATGCTCAACCTTGAGGGAGGTTTTCTTTTATGGTTGCAGTCGCAGAAACACCTGATCCCCTTCTGCAAATTGACGTTCAGAGCGACCTTGATCTACTTGTTGCTTCATGCGATTTTGTGCCATGACCAAGTTCTCTTTAAGGGTACAAAGAATATCCTCTCGAACCGTAAGTGTTTGGTCAACCGCCTAGACCTTCGAGGTACCCGGTAAGTATGAGAGAACTGAAGGTGGTTTTTGTCCATATACTGCTTCAAAAGGAGTCATGCAAGTAGTTGTATGGTAGGAAGTGTTGTACCACCATTCGGCTAGGGGTAGCCATTAAACCCACTGATGTTTTTTTTTAGAAGCAAAACACCTCAGATATGTTTCCAAACACTTGTTGACAACTTCCATTTGACCATCAGTTTGGGGATGATAAGCTGTGATGAGATGCAATTGGGTGCCCTAGAGATTAAATAGTTCTTGCCAAAAATTTCTTGTGAAAGTTGGGTGACGATCAGAAACAATAGAGTGCAGCATGCCATGAAGCTTCAAAACCTGGTCCATGAAAAGTTGAGCCACCGTGGATGCAGTAAATGGGTGTTGAAGAGCACATAAATGAGAATACTTGGAAAGGCGATCCACCACCACCATTATGACTGATTTATTACTTGATTTGGGTAAGCCTGTAATAAAGTCCATAGAGATATCCTTCCAAATAGCCGATGGAATCGGAAGCGGTTGTAGTGTGCTCGAAGATTTGACTATTTCTCCCTTGTTGCATTGGCACACCTCACATTCAGCTACAAAATTACAGATGTCCTATTTCATATCATCCCAGAAAAAAGAATGTTTGACTCTGTCATATGTTTTGGTGAACCCTGAGTGCCCCTTTGTGGGTGTAGCATGAAACTCATAAAGTACCATGGATTTAAGCTTTGATTGTTTACTTAAATACAAATGGCCTTTGTATCGAAGCTCATCCTATAGCCAAGAGTACCCTGGGGGAGCCGGAGCCTTGCTCTACAATTGTTGGATTAGATGCGAACTTTTGGGGTCTTGAATCCATTCCTGTCGTACAGCTTGGAGCCAATCGGGTACAATGAAGGAAAGAGAAAAAATGGATCCTTCTTCTTCATATTTTCAGGACAATGCATCTACCACTACATTGTCTTTGCCCTTCTTGTAAATGATCTCATAATCATAACCAAAGAGCTTAGTCACCCATTTTTGTTGCTCTTGGGAGGAAATGTGTTGTTCCAGAAAGTACTCGAGGCTTTTATTTCCAGTCTTGATTTGGAAGCGTTGCCCCAAGAGATAAGGGCGTCACAACTCAACAGCATGCATAATAGCCAACATTTC
>JASDQU010261357.1:0-15617 GCA_032191745.1 Picea mariana
CAAGACTCATAAATATTATCTACAGAAAGAATCAAAGCATCTTGTAACACATCACCTGTTACATTTGCTTCCTGATTTCTCTCCTGTTGTCCATCTCTTTGTTTCTTTGGAGCTTTGCAATCTTTCTTCAGATGTCCTTTCTTCCCACAATTCCAGCACTCTATCTTTCCAAGTCTAGATTTGGATTTTCCCTTCCTAGAATTCTTGTGGTTCCCTGAGCCCTTTCCTCTATCCTTTTGTCTTCCCCTACTCTCCATGTTCAACGCATTACCTAATGTCTCACCTGTGCTTTTTTGTCGCTTTTCCTCACTAAGGATAACACCAACAACATCATCAAATTTTAAAGTATTTAAACTAGAGACAGATTTAGTTACAGCCATGACCAAGCCATTCCATATTTCTGGCAATGAGCACAAGATTAGAAGAGCCCTAACCTCATCATCAAAGTCCACTTTTACATAACTTGGCTGATTAGTAACCGTATTAAATTCATTTAAATGATCTGCAACAGACCCACCTTCTGACATCTTCATATTAAATAATCTCTTCATTAGAAATACCTTATTAGACGCCGAGGGTTTTTCATACAGTTTAGCCAATGCGTCCATCAGATCCTTCATTGTCTTTTCTTTCGAAATATTGAAAGCCACTGACACTGCCAAGCTCAGTCGTATCATTCCTAGAGCCTTTCTGTCAAGAATATCCCATTCTTCATCCTTCATGGTCGTCGGCTTCTTTGATACTCCAACCAATGGTAGGAATAGATTCTTATGATATAAATAATCTTCCATCTGCATCTTCCATATCTGGTAGTTTTGGCTGTTAAATTTCTTGACCCTAAACTTTCTATCTCCCGACATTGCTCCCACTCGAACTAGGAACCCTCTTTTCCTATGAGTTACCTTTCGCTCTGATACCGGTTGTTAGAAAAATAGGAACACAGAGCAATAAAATAAAACAAATGTGGAAACAAAAAACAAAAGATACACAATACAAGAGAGACACAGATTTACGTGGTTCACCCAGTGTGGGCTACGTCCACCAGAGAAATTTCCAGGTCCTTGGTTTATTATTATCCAGTGAATGAAGGGATACAACCTACATCAAAACCCATTGTAACTTCCTCTTCTTTCTCTCACAGTATCCTCTCTCAGAATACAATACTCGCCATCATGCATAGCTACAATACATTTCCCTCATATCAGAGGGTTACCTTCTAGGGAAAAGAACCCTAACATAATTTCTACCGTTAGATTTGTGACCTTATAATGAACGATCCAGATTTACAATGAAATTACAATATACATTTACAAGGCAATTTTTCCTTCGGGGGCTTCGCCCCCGAACCCCCATCAAGGGCCTGCTTGCCCCCAGACCCCACAGAGGGGGTACCCCCCTTCTACACTCCCTTGCGTGGAAGAGTGTACATACTTCTAGGGTGTAAAGTCTTCATGGGGTATAAACACAGCTGAAAGAAAGGACCTCTGAATCAGGAACATAATCAGGCTCCACAACCAACAGATTCTTGAATATGGATACTCTAATTGTATATCTTCAACTGATTTTGAGATGTAGATTCATTGTGTATTTCTCGTGGCTACACTTTATATAGTTATATGACATGGATTTGCAGTGTATTTGATTGTCATCCATGATTTAGTTCATCCCAAGCATGGGTATTCTCACCTTGGAGAGACAAAAAAAAAATTGCAGATGGCACCTTCCGAACTCTAGTATCGGTCTCACTCAATTTCGTACATTGCTGAATATATTGTAATGTATTTCGACCATCAGTTGTTCTTCTGACCTCACACATTAGGGGGCATCTTTTATAACCCTAAAATTCCCTATTCATGTATACATGGCCTTGGCCCTCTTACTTGCATATTTTTCCAAATCCTTGCTCAAAAGCTCTTCTTGAAAAACCATTTTTTGGAATATGTACGCGCCCTGCACCATTACATATTGCATACATACACTTTCTACACCACTACATATTGTGTACATATTCCTATTGCACCATTACATCCCACGTATATTTGCAAAAGTTGCAAGGAATTCATTGAAATTTACGGGCTATTGGAAGTCTCCCAACTAATCCACCTGTTATACCCCATGACCCAACAAAATAACCATCCTTTTGTGATAGAAAAGGAGGTTTTAGGGTCTCATTTCACATCCAAGCATAAGAACAATGAAAATCTTCCCAATTTCACTTCCCCTCCTTGCCCAAGATATTGCTGCCTTTTGTGAGATATTGCCTCAGCATTTCCTCATCAGCTCCTTATTCCTCCATTCAACCCATTCCCTTCCATTGAGGTGATTAGAAGGTTGAGAGAATAATTCCATTCAAGGTGCACTTGAAGCATGGTAAACAGGAGCTCGAACCAGGTTCGTGGAATGGTGGATGACACAGATTGTAAGGTATAATCTTTGTATGATGAATAAAAGAATCATATTTTCCTGTCCCAAATGATGGTGTTTTGAGTATTTTTATTCATTTATATTTAACATTTAATATCTAAACCTAACTCATGGATAGAATGGAATTCTTTTAGTTCTCGTTTACCTATATTTGGATGTAGGTCATCCTTGGGAGGAGACGTACAGTCAATGGAACTTCCAATCTTGAGGAGATCATCACCAGACATGGGATCAAAGGTATAGTTACCCGATCTCTTCTCTATTTTCTTTTTTTACATTATTTTTGGTATGTTTGTGGTAGATTAGAATTTATTGACTTTTAGATGGTTATTCACTCTGTCTAAATCTTGAACCCTAGTGTAGTTAAAGGGGGGGTTTTTCTGCTAGCACATTTGGTCTCGGTGCTAGCAGTCATTGGTGCTTCGTGAAATCTGAATCTATTTGGGGTCATATGGAGTCCTACTGGTCCATTTGTGTTCATTTCTCTTGAAGAGATTCAGACTTTGATATCCTTCCCATACGTTCAGTCCAGATTGTCGACTGTACCCCTCGGAGGCTGACTGCGAGTTGGTAACCTTAGTGGCATTTCCTACATACCTACAGAGGTGATTGTGGGGACATGTCCACAGTACCTGGGGAAAAATTCGTATCACACTCTTAGTAAACTTGGAGGGTGATCCCGTGAAAGCGATGGTTGCTTGCACCGAGAAGGTTTGTTATGTGGAGGTCGGGGTAACTGATTCTCACTTCTTCATTGGCGGCTTGATGTTATGAGGAAAATTTCTCTATGGCTAGGGGTAAACCACAATAGACAGAAATGACTGCAGAAACCAACTATAATATCAAGTATTCTATATAAACAAATATGCTAGAAAGACAAGATGAATGGCCTACCTCATCCATACATTGTATGAAGTCTGCCATTGAGCACTTGACCCAAAGAGATACACCTGCAACTAGTCCTCAACAACCAAGAAATGAAAGCATATGGTGATAATATATAATGTTATCACATTCAATAGCATAATCCATCAACATTCATAAAAAATAATCCCATGGAATAACAATTCAAATATTCACAAGATATTAATTGGACGAGAAAAGAGTATTTATATTAAAACGTAATCAACAGAAGTGAATGAATTACAAAATTTTGTGTCGACACAGTTCGGAACCGAGAAACTAAGTTCCTTCCAGCTGGGCCTCAACCACTTCAATCCTCCACCAAAGGCAATCTCATATAAGAGAGACAATGAGTTTCTCAATCAAGTAGGGAAGAGCTTGGGGGCTAAACAATGTGTTCAAACTTAAAGGACAAAGGGATGCAGACTCAATGTGAAGTGAATAATTTCTCCAGAGTAACTTTGCTCTCAAAGTTGAATTCTTCTCCTCTTTTCCATAGCTCAGATTTGGGCTATTTGTATCCTTCAAGTGGCACTGAAGGGTTGATTCAGAACATTTCTAGTATATGGAAGGCAAAGGATCATAGATATCATGACGTGACATGGAAACCCAACACTAGTTTTTAATTTTGGGCACAAATCTCGATGTACGTGAGTTGCAGTGGTGCAACCTACGTATACACATGCTATAATATAGTTAGGGTGTGTATATGTGGAAAAATAATGTTTTCAGATCTGGAATTTGCAAAAAAGGTACTTCAAGTATGCATAGGGAAATGGAAAAGGGCCCGCTGTGAAAGTTTGCATAGGGTGAGGAAAATATTGCTATAACATATGTCCCTTAATGTGTGAGGTTAGAGGAGTATCTGTGATGGCCGAAATACATTATAAGACCCAGAAGTGGAGTAATGGGGACCCAACTAGAAGAACTAGTTTCTCATTAAAATCTATACTGACTTTTCATACTTGTCTGCCAATTTGAATTACACTATAGATCCATGTGAAAATATACCAAACAACTGTCCATGGCCATGAATAGGAAATACAAAGGTGGTAAATTGACAAAGTCTATCATAGTCATGACCAAGGCCCAGTAAAACCAGTCTCAAAATAAATCTGAAGATATATGTATACAATGGAGTACAATTTGATCTCCCATGATCACTGAAGTCACATAGGTACTGGTCCAATGAAAAGTAGAAACATATCAGAAAATTTGCAACTATAAACTAATGTCTTCAAGTCTTCTACACAATCCACCAAAGGTGCAAGTCTACATCGTGTGAATAAAGGAGTTGAATTCAAACACAATGAGACTTTGTTTGATTACCGGTCATTGAGGTATACCGTTAACAAATGCGAGACAACCTACCGATGATGAAAGTAAGTATCAATGCACTAAGTACAATCTTACAAGTGTGAATAAAGGAGTCGGGTTCAAACACTTGAAGAATCCATCGATCAGGAGACAATGATGTATTCCTAACTGTCTATGGTGAGAGAACCCACCACTAATGATTGCAAGCCTCTGGGTACTCATAGGACTCTAGGTCTTGTCTCCATAATAGATGATTTGAAGTCGATGGAAGGAGACTCACCGAAAGGAGAGCATTAAGGAATTTCTCATCATTCATCATGAGGTACAAAGAAGGAGCTTGATGATTTGGAGGAAATCGAACGAAGAACATGTTCATGAACCAACGACCCTGTGTGTCTTTTATGTATGTCAGGTGCAAGTGGTACACGAAAAAGACCCTCTGAATAGCATCCAATAAGGAGAACTGCTAACAAAGGTGAGGAAACCACCAATAAGGCTAATGGCATCCAAGACACTGCATGAATCCCAATGTGTGAATAGATTTATTTCCATCAAACATAAGGGAAACCACTTAGTCAGTGACTGATGATGAAATTTTGACTGTTGGGTTCAAGGTTACCTACCAATGAGGAAAGTAGGACTAGGGTGCACAATAGGACTACAACTTCATGTAATTCTGAGACAAACTGAGGGTATGGATGACATGCAAAGTCAAGAGTTCTAAGGAATGGCTGACACAGGTTGATAGACATCCTTTGAACAAGAGCATGAGACATATGGAAGAATCTGGTAGCATAGAATCAATGATGAAACTTTGAGATGCAGAAGGCATCAATCAAAATCTCCATAGGGACTGGAAGAGCAACCAATCGGAGGAGTAAACTCTATGTAATGAGCTCAGCTTCCTAAGGTCATGATAAACCCTAAATTATGATGATAAGTGGACTCAAAAATTTTGTTCTTTGTTCAAAGGTGACACGACTACTGCCAATATAAGATAATACTCCCTTCCCGCCCATCTTTTTTTGTTTTTTCATAGTCAAATGAATGTTATGATATAGAGGCGGAAACGAGTGTTGCAAGTAAGAAAAAATAGTTCCAATAGTGGAACATACCTATGCTCAATGCAAGGAGGTGCATGCGGGAGATGGATACTCAGGGGAATGTTTCCTCTTGGGTATAGGTTGTCAAGCTTCAAAGGATATAAAAAATGATCTGCATGGTTGAGAATGCATATTACTGAGGTAAACAGCTTATAATGCAAAAGTGGGAACCAACAATAGGTTCTATACTGCAAGCAAGGGCATGAGATGAAATCACAACATAACGCCAAAAAAATGTCATTTTTCGTAATCTTAGTCTACTTGGTTTGAAAAAAGGGATAAACTTGCACCAAATAGACGTCCTTTCAAATACAATTTATGAGTGTGAAAGAGACAAGTTCACTTAGAAATATTTTCACTTTAAGAAAACGAGTCGTAAAAGAGCTTAAATCAAACTTCCTTGGGAGTCCTCTAAGAATAGGTCAGCATGTTTATGAGTGAGAAATGAGGTTCAACATAAATTCATGTATTAGATATAAGAGACTCTTGGTCCTACGGAAAAAATCTTGGCACGGGCATCGAATGAAGCAGAGGATCTAACTAGGGTACCCATGTTTGGTAAGTCTCTACCATTCGATAACGACACTTCTAGTAACAGATAGAAGGTTTTGTGTCACTAAAAAATGGGTTTGTACCTAAGGCATGTGAGCGATAGTCATAGGACGATGCAAATGTGTATGGTGGAATGGATACCTATGGATGAAATAAGAGAAAAGGGACTATGTTTCAATTGTGATGGCAAGTACATTAAGGGGCATAAATGAGGTGAGAAGAAATTATTCTACATAGACTATGAAGAGGAAGAAAATTAAGAATTGGAACCATAACAAGATCTAGATCTTGAAGAGACTACTCCAATGATATATTTCCATGCATTCACTAACATCAGTACTCCACAAACCCTCAAGATACAAGGATACATCAAAAAGAAAAAAGTAACAATTTTGATTGATTATGGTAGTACCCATAACTTCATCAATTACAAATTAGCAAAAAATCTCAATTTATTTGTATTTATAGCACCAAAGTTTTAAGTAATTATTGAGGTGTCAAACTTGTTGGTTGAGTGAGGTTAGGAAATAGAACATGGTGCTCCCTATAGTTTTTAGTGGTCTCCCTTTTAGTATCCATATTTTTGTTTTCCACTTTCCTTGCCATATTGAAAGCTTGCTATAGGGACTTAGGTTTGAAGAGACACACCTCATGTTGAATCTTCTCCTTTAAAGTGCTCATAAAGAGATCTTACAAATTATCCTTAGGAATATTCTTTACCCTGAGACTAAGCTTTTGGAATTGTTGAATGTGCTTTGTAATTATACCCTTTTGTCGGATATTTATCACTTGCCTAAAGACTATATTGCTCTTAATATCCCCATGATGTTATATCAATTCATCCATAAAAATGGACTAAGATCATAGAAATATTTTTTCTTTCACAAAGTCATCGATACCAAACAAATTGATCATTTTATAAATACAAGGATGCAATAGGTGCCTTTTGTAATCTTGGCACTTGGTGTAGATCAAAGTCATGCTCCATCTGGAATATCCATTTTATATGATATTTACCATCAAACTTCCTCATATCGATCTTTGGAATGGTGTAGTTCATTAGTGCCGACTTGAAGCCCTTATAAAGTGGATCTTGGAGTAATGAATGGTCATGTTGATGCAAGGAATAATCATACTCCTTACACAAAAAAAATTCAAATATCGCTAGGCTAGGAGAGATAGGCGGGGATATCACCCTTATTTATTATCCCTTAGAATTTCATCCACACCTCAAGAAACAGAATTCTTGGATCTGAAGTCTTCTTTTTGATATATAATTTTTATATTTTTAACTAAAAATTGCAACTCATAAAAAAAGAATGTGATGCCTAATGAATTGGAAAAAGGTAAATGAAAATAAAAGTATTGAAATATGTTACAGGGATAAAAATATAATTTTGAAATAATAGTTTTCCAGTTGTCTACATAATGAGAAATAAATCAGCAAAAGGATTTATTAATGACCAATCTCAGTTACAACAGAAATTGTCTCTTCAGTTCCTTGCGAGGACTTGGACCAGAGATATCCTTGGAAGCCCAATATGTAATCAAATCCCATAAGGGAAAGTAATTTCAAAGAGGAAAAAAAGTCAGAACATGAAAGAATGATCTAGATCACTTCAAGGACATGTGCATCATCATCACACTCTACAAAACTTACATTAATTAGCACTGAATAAAATAAAAAATTATAATTATGAAAACATGCTTCAAAGAAAATAAATGACCTTAAAGAACATCAAAGATCGATGAAATTCATTTTTTCCTTTCCACCTTTAGAACAACCTTATTGTCAGCAATACAATTTAGTCCTCAAGAAACTTTGTAACACACCCACAACGAGGATAAAAATAAAAATAAAAATCCGTCCTCCTTCCAGGAACAAATTCTCTCTCTCTACGGGTTCTAATTTGGAAATTTTGGGACTCAGCCTGGCCCTCTGGTCAATATTCTCTGATTCTCTAAGTCAAATGAGACTTTGAGACCTTGATAGTCTCACCTCTTAATCGAACACAGGTCGTTTCAGACTCTGGTGTAGGTCTTATGATACCCGCGACCTTCTCCTTCACACTTCAATGATGTCTCAGAGTCGGTGTTAGCCCATTTTCTCTTGGCCTCTCCTCAAATGTGACCTTGGTGATGACCACACGATTATGTGCACGACCACAATCGTTTTGGGGTCAAACTATTTTTGGGCCTGCAATCCTCCTCAAGTCTCCACATGTCCTCCTGACAAAACCATGGTTTGAATTGCAGCTCGCCCTCGATATTTTAAACTTCGCGCAACTCATGTCCTCGCAATGATATGGGATCATTGATCTCATGATCTTGACAATATTTTTTGAATTGACAATTCAGATCTGTGCCTCTCAAATATACAGACCAGATCTGTCCCTCCTAGATCAACGACTATGATCTCTTTGTAATTCTAGACTTCAGGGTTTTTAAATCTCAAACCATTCTTCTTTCATACTTCAAAATTCCAAAGCTGACGATCTGCAGAAACATGTCTTGCTCGATCAAAGTTATTGCTTTCAGTTCGGATGTTTGACTATTTAACCCAAATCAACGGTCCTCCAACCCTCTTCTTGATCAACGATCGAGATCTCCTTCAGGTTTCAAACTTCTGAGATCTCAAATATCAAACCTTTTCCCAATGAATTTTATCCGAAGGCTACAATCCTTGGATGCATGTCCTCCTAATCAGACAATCGAGGATTACATTAGTTTTTCACCTGGAGCTCACAGATTTGCACCACGTGTCCTCTGAACCCGGCGGCTATGAATCACTTCAGGACTTTACCCAGAGTTCACGGATACACGCCACGTCTCCCTTAGATCTGTCGGTCCAGGTTCACTTCGGGTCTTCGGGCCTTCAGGGTTCGGAAATCTCAGTTCTCAAACTGAAACCCCACTATAATATTCTCGGAACTCTTGATCTATTGACAAGTGTCCCCATGCCAATCAACGACTCACAACTCTTTATCTCTTCGGGCTTCGGGTGTTTCAACACTTCGACCTTCACCTTCCTCTGGATCTTCCGACCTGTCAACATGTGTCCTCCTGGATCCAATGGTCCATATTTTCTCTGCCCCTTCGGCTTTCCGTGCTTCACGAATCTCAAGTTTCAAACTTGCCTCCTCCCGGACTCACGGTATCTGACGGTTCAGATCCACTCTCATGATCCGACGCTTGAATTTTACCCCGAAAAATCTGACGGTTGAGATATATTCCTGCGATCGGATGACTGAGATTCCAATTTGGGTTTCTGGCTCTTTAGGCTTCAAAAACATTGCGTCTCAAACCTACCTCCTCTTGAACAGATTCCTCTGGAGTCCACGATCTATCATCACGTGTCCCTCTGGATCGGGTGGTCTAGATTCACTTCAGGTCTTCAGGAATTTCAACTTTTAACCGAAAACCCTCGAACAGATTTCTCCAGAGTCCACAATCCGTCGCCACGTGTCCCTCTTGACGATGGACAGTCCCAAACTACTTAGGGACTTCGAAAATTTGGTAAGTCCTCTTCGCCTATGTGTGCAAGGTACTAATGTTCATGCACCTTGTTTAGATTAGACAGTTATTGATCCTCGGTGATGTGATCCAACGACCACTATCACTCCTCCTCCTAGGCTTCTGACTTACTCCGACATAGAAGGTTATCAAAGTGCTCAAAGGATTCGACCTTTTCTCCTCCTACGGTCCCATCTCCTGGGTTTCGTCTACACTCTTGAAAGCACTATCTCTTATGAGCTTGATCTCTTTGAAGTTTTTCTCCATCCCACACACTCCTTTCATTTTAGGGATCGCTTCAAACTCAGATTGAAGGTCAATGGCGATCGACGGTTCACAGGAATTGCGGGGTCCCAACATGCGGGTTCTTTACTAGGGAGTTTGACCTCTCCAATCTGGAAAGTGCTCACTCGATTCTAGTCTAATCGAAATTGTTGATCCTCCAGCCCATCGAGATCAATGGCAAGGGTGAATTACGGGCTGTGAACTAGCGTGTCTGCTATTTTCACCTTCGCACTCCGTAGTGATTCCCCACCCTCGATCTTTGTTCATAGATCGACGATGCATATCAATTGTAGGGTTTAACTTGACCTTCGTACAACTTGACATTTTGGAGCCTCAAGCTCCAAAGTTCCTAGACCCAAGTCACGTGGATCTTCATAAAACTCTAGGGCTATGATCCCCACTCTTAATTAGATTTTTGGTTAAGGAAATAAGCGCAAGTTCAGAGTTTCCTAGACTACTGGTCTAAAGGGAACACATTCCCAACTCACAGAGATTTAAGATCTGAATCAAGGAAAGGTAACTTGTGAGGTTACCAAATCGGTAAATATGCCTAGAGGCTTGCTCCGACTCTGGAACGTCGATGTAAATTCCTGGGGTAAGTGCCTTCGAGTGATTAAACTAGGGCATATTGAAATTCAAGCCGAATTATAGGTTATCAAGGAAACAAACACATACTCATAACTTAATCATTTAATACATAGAAAGAAACCTTTATAGACATGTAAATATGCACATATATCCATTATTTACAATTCAAAACATAAGGTAAGAAAACACTTATCAGAACCATAGAGTGCGATGCGACTGCTGAAAGGGGTGCTCGTTTCCACCTAACCATAGGTTTAGTCACTCCCAATGGATTTATCATTGGCTACCCCTGAGCTTAAGCCACACTACTTCGAGATTCAATCTCTTACCTCCAGCTCAACGGAAGGTAGGGACAAGGTTACTCTCCTTCTCCCATTATAGAAATAGATAAGGACGAAGGTTACTCTCCTTCTCCTAGTTCAATCTCGATTTTATGTGATCAGAACTCACTGTTTCCTCCTTCAGTCCTTCCTCAGACCTGAGATTTTCCTCTCTTGTCTCTGTATTTTCTCCACAGGTCTCCCCCTATCCACCACACTTCCTTTATTGCCTCCCTCAGCAAGATTGTGTGTGGCTTGAATCTCCCAGTCCGTGGTCAGGTCCGGAAGCCTTACCGATGGGAAGTCTGCCCCATCCATCATTAACTCTTGAGGGGTCCTTCCCACCTACCAACCTATCGGGAATTCATTCCTAGTCAGAGGGTTGTTCTGATCTAGGAAAATTAAGTCCAGCATGGCACTAGTTCGGTGGAGGTTAACGCAACCATTCATGGTCCCCTCCTCCACCTTTCATAGTATTTCATGGTATCTCTCTTAGCACATCCCCTCCTTCATTAGTCATGCAAAACGTAACCATTTTCTATTAAATTAATCAGAATTTACATTCATCGACCTTCTACACAAGGTCCATCAAATCAAACATTCACACTTTTAAGTTTTTCATATTTCCTCAGCCCATATAGTTATATTTACAGACTGGGGGAAACAGGGTGTTACAAAATCATAATGGAATGAAAAGATGAAAAACTCACTCGAAACTTAGGCATACCTTACCAATAGTCTTTCTTCTCTATCATATCCTCCACATCATTGAACTCCTCTTCTTTTATATCTTTCTTGAAGCAGTTGAGTAGTTCAACTACTTTAAAAAAAAATTAATTAACTTTTAATTTATGAGAGAGTAAAAATTGTTTTAGGACAAAAGGGTCACAAATATGTTTTTAGAAGTCGCTATATTTTAACTAATAGTAGGTGGGGTCCCACTAAACTTTTCATAAACCTTATTTCATAAAAAACACCCTTGTAACTCCCATAAAAATAAAATAATCTGAATATATATGGAAGCAAAATGAAAAACAATAAAGGCATCATCATAATCATCTTTTGTTATAAAAACACTTTTATCTCCCATTAATAAAAAAAAATGATATTTAAGTTCTCAAAATAAATATCATATGACAGTTGTTTGCTGAAAGTCATGCTTTAAAATGAATATTGTCCTATACATGAAATTAAAAGAGTTCAGGATGCTTATGCTTGAAACAAAGTTTTTTCTCTCCCTTTCGTTCATAGTTACTCAGTTCAAGATGGATATCATTGAAGGAAATTTCCCTTCTGCCACAATCTGCCTTTGTTGGTTTTTGTTTTGAATCCACAGAGGTAGACTAGGAACTGTTTGTACTAGGGATTAAAATAGGCCTCTTTCCCTTGTCATTTGGAATTTCTTGAGAAGGCACTTTATTATCCCTTGGAGAAGAATGAACTACATAAGTAGTTGATGTAACAAGAGGAAATAAGAGGTGAGAAAAAGGGGGGTCTTTGGGACTTGTAGGCCAATCTGTAAAATCGGAAGGGAAATTTATTGGGTTATTTTTCCATCCATCACTTACAGGCTGGAGAGGAGGTTCTGGAATGTCCAAGATGTTGGGATGAAGCTGAAAATGTTCATTAGGAGGGGCAAGAGGAAAATTTGGCTTCCCTCCTAAGTTCAAATGACTAGTTCATACAAGCTAATTAAAATCCTATGAGTCAACATCAAAGTGTATTGAGAACCTTATCTTATTGAGTTGGAATACTGAGAGGGGGGGTGAATCAGTATGAGCACTTTTACCACTTTTAATCACAATATATAAACTTCAACTTAATCAATAGTATATCATAATTATATCATCAATATATCATCATTATATCATGAGCATATAAAGATAAGTAGCATCACATCAACAACATCACATCAAGTACACAGTAGACCAGAATTTATGTGGAAACCCAAACGGAAGAAAAAAACAGAATTTTTTCTTATATATCAAAGAATACATACATTGGAAGAACCAACTTCCCAATTCTCCAAATGCAAATAGGAGGCTATGACCCCTTATTTACAGGCTCCAACCTAAAGGAATCCACAAATCCTTGAATTCTATGGCTCCAACCAAAAGGAGGCTACGACCCCCTGATTCTTAGGCTCCAACCTAAAGGAAGCTTCAATTCCCTATGTTCTTCAGCACCAACCGGAAGGAGGCTACAACCCCCCTTTCCTTGCCTAGTATTGTCGCCCTAAAATATAAATTTAAACCAATTGACACTACCAAAACCACTGCCACTGCCACTATCACATCAACTTGCAACCTATCAACCTGTCACTGTATCCAACCTGTCACGTCAAATTGTCACTAATCAACCTGTCCAACCTATCACTGTCTCCTATAATCAACCATATCCTCTCATATGGATCATATACCAAGGACACCTCTCAACTAGATGTCCAACATCACCAACACATGCCTCTACCAAGCATGTTCCAATATCACCAACATATCATTACAAGATATGTGTCTCAACCATGTACGAAAGCATGTGCCAAACCATAAACATGCACCATACCAAACATCAATTGTGTACTACAACCTATACCACACCAAGTGCATCAACCATGCACCAACACCTATACCAAACCATGCATCAACCATGCACCATAACTTGTACCATATGCCTCAACCATCAACCATGTACATCAACACCATGCCAAGTATCAATCATGTACCATACCATGTATCAACCATGTACATCAACAATGTACATCAACACATGTACCACACCATGTACCAACAATGTATCTCAACCATATACCATATCATTCAAACCTTCCATACACCATGCACCATAGGATATACCAAGTAATCACTATCAATGGTGTATCTCAACCATGTACCAACATTACCAAGAGATGTATCTCAGACATGTGTTGTCATATACCAAGTGTAATCTTCAACAATGTATCAATATAAATGATATCCATACACCATGTGTCATTGCTTCAAAAGTATACCAACAATAAGACTCAATCATGTACCATAGCATCATCACCATGTAACCAAACCAGATTCCAAGATACAAATACAAAAAGATGTAATTCTACTCAGTGTACCATACTAATATCACCAAGATGTACCATGCATCAACAAAACATGCCTCTCAGGCATGTACCATACCATCACCAAGCATAATATATAATCACATAAGCATAATCGTAACATGTAGCTCACCTACTGTACTATATACCTGACATGTAACTCTTCAAAATCCTTTAGCAGCCTGGTACCAACATTTCCCCCAAATTTTCTTTAGCCTCACTGGACTAAGACTCCCTATCATGTGGGGCCTCATGTGACGTCACTTAGGAAACCCGCAGGGGTGCCTCACGTGACACCCTCAAGCTGACCCATGAGGTCCTGCTAAATTAGGGTTACACATAAACCCTAGCACTTTGTAGCTCCAAAATTTTTTCTCTTTCCTCACACTTTCTCTGTTGCCTCGGACTTACTGTCATATTCACCAATAGACCAAAATACTAGACCATAACATTCTCACAAGATACATATTCAATGTGTGTGTCCTTATGAGAGACTCCTTGAGGTGTATAAATACTTTTTCTATGTAACCTCTTTCTGTATTCTTATGGATTCTTGACTTTCTTGTTACAACCAATTTACCCATTCATTAATTGACTTGTAACTACTTAGGGGATTCTTGACCATTCTTTGGGGGTTCCAACTTCACAATTCCATATCTCCTCAACCGTGAGGACCCACATGGTGTACCACCTATCACCAGAAATAAAATGATGAATATTATCCATCTATAAGTGTCTTACATGTATTTACATTGTCCTTCATTTCCATATTCCTCAATCAACTTTGGGTCCCATAACCACACCTTCGTGGATTCATGTATACTTCATCAAATAAACCCAACACATCTGCTAACATCAACCACTCCATCAATGACAACTAACTCATTATAAATATAAACCACATCTCTAAGGCTTCCAGACTTCTCCAAGGGTTGACATCAATGACAACCAACTGTCCAACAATATCCTCCATTGGAATTGATCGCAACACCAAAATTGATAGAAACATCTATGCTCTAACACTCATGTTCCCCTTGTGACCATTCCTCCTCAGAAATGTTTCTCACTCTCCCCCTTTGACATCAATGGAAAAGGGTGTCTCCCCTTGGAGCTACTCCCCCCGTCTTCATGCATATATTCTTTCTCTTTGTTTACATTCCTTTGTTCTTTCTCTTTACATTTTTTTCTCCTCATGTTCCTCTTCTCTTGTGACTTCATTTTAAAGCATACCTTCTCTGAACAATCCTTATCTAACTTCATGCGCTTTAATTTTACTCTTTTGATATTTCTCTTTCTCTCCCTTTGACATCATGGGAAAAATGACAACTCCCCCTGTCGGTATGTCTCCCCCTATCTGTATGCTACTAATATTCTTTTCTGGATATATTGATTATTTTTCTTCCCTTGACTTCTTTGGAAGATGTTGTGTAGATGAATGTAGGGATATTTGTAAGTGTTTTATTTCCTCTCTTCTAGTGCTTGCTAATAGTACATTTGGGATTCCTCTTGTAACTCTATGAC